>JAYXIM010017217.1:0-186262 GCA_037575425.1 Anastrepha fraterculus
AGGTGAATAGATATGCTTCACTTGGCTGAAGAGGAAAATGCGAAAGTGGTTTATTTACATTTCACACAAGCACATAAAAGTGTATATATATATGTGTGTGTGTGTGTATTAGTGCACTAGCTTATTCGAGTACAGATATACACGGGATGATTATTGTAAGTTGGCACAGCAGAAAGGCGTTGAAGCAGTGACTGGTGTACGAGTATTCAACTCAAAGCAGAGTGTGGTACTCACAGCCAACTTCGTTTATGATTATTATTGAGTAAACAATGTTGTTGGCTGGAAACCTGCTGCAGGTGGTAAAGCTTTAAATTATACATCATTTTACAACGTTTGTACGTTTTGCGCTTCGCTGGTTGAATTTCGCCATTCTTATTCCTTTATATAGAGCTGTTAATTGGCTTGCAATCTCGGCAAAGCATAAAAACTCTTCTTTCGTTCATCTTTATTTTTGACATTCTTATTCTTCTTTTTCTTGTTTGGCGCGATAACAGCTTAAGGGATTTTGGTAGAGTTTAGGCAAGCGTGGCCACTTAATGGATTAGCGCGAGTTCGAAACCTTGAGTACGAGACATCCAACGAGAGCAACATTTTTTTCTAAAAGCAGTCGCCCCTCGGCAGGCAATGACAAATCTTCGAATGTATTTCTGCCACGAAAAAGCTTCGCATAAAAATCGTCTCCCGTTGGAAGGCGGCATAAAATTGCATAACTCTAAGTTTGTGGAAAGATATCAACACGCACATCACACATCGGAGGGGGAGCTCAGCCTCATACACAAGCAAACGCTAGAAGCGGGGAAGTCGTTTCTTTCTCGTGCTAACTGACTCCAGTTGGTCATACAAAGTGAAGCCATGACCTCTCCACCCCATTCTCTCCAACATTTTCTTCTTCCTCTGGTCTTCCAAGTTCTTGCTCTTCCTCTGCTACCACCAGCTGGTGCTGCAACGACATGAACCAGTCAATGGAGCTGTTAGGTTTTTACTCGCTGCTCTATGTCTATGTCGGCATAAAGCTCATATAGCGCATTGCTCCATCGCTTACGATAATCGCCGTCACAGGATAAAAAATCTTATGGATTGGGCAGAGCACACTTAAATTCCAATTGGCAGACATGCTTTCATCCGGGCATATTTTGCATAGAAGCTGATGCATGCACCTTATCAGCACCTCCCCACTATCTTTGAATAGCTTATCCGGCAGTCCGTCGGCTCCGCGGCTTTGTTGTTCTTTGGCGGCCTTATCGCTATTCTCACCTCCTCATGTTCGGGTAGCGGAACGCGAGTTCCGTTGTCAACGATTAGGGTATCGGAATCTTCACATTCTCTATTACATGCGCAGCTGTCACTATTTAACAAGTTTAAGAAGTGTTCCTCCATAATTTGAGAATGCTCTGCATGTCAATCACCAGATCGCCACCTCACAGGAAATCACCCCGGTCTTGAAATGTAAGCTGCCGAACTTTTTGGTAGAATTTCCGGGCGTTGCTCCTATTTGAAGCATCTCAAGCTCCTCTCATTCACGTATCTCTCTTACTTTCTTTGCTCTCTCTTAGGGTCCTCGGATCGTGCATACATCCAAAACAATAGAAGCGTGTCTTCCATCTATCGCAGCATAATCTATGTGGTGTCGGGTTTTTCGATTAAGAGGCAGTCAGATTGATTTATGTAACTTCTTAAGCTGAAATCTGGTGCTGCAGACTTCCATGTTTCGGACAAAGTCAATCAGCCGGATTACTGGATTACCGGATGTTTCGTTGTATAGGCTAAATTTTACGACTGTGTGACCAAAACCTCCTCCTTGCCCACCCTGGCGTTGAAGTCGCCAAGTACGATTTTTATGTCATGGCGGGACAGCGCTCATAGGAACGCTCCAAGCGCTCATACAAGGAATCTTTGGACGCATCGTCCTTCTTTTCCGTCGGAGCGTAGGCGGAAATGAGCGAGATATGGAACAGTCTCACTTTGATGCAGATTATTGCGAGATGCTCGTCCACCGGAGTGAAAGACGGCACTTGGCGTCGAAGTCTCTCTCCCATAACAAATCCAACACCGAATTTGCGCTCCTTTATATGGCAGCTGTAGTAGACGTCACAAGGTCCTTCGCTTTTCTTGCCTTGTCCCATCCATCGCATCTCTTGAATGGCAGTGATGCCAGCCTTTACTCTCACGAGGGCATCAACCAGTCGAGCAGGGGCACCTTCCCCATTAAGAGACCGGACATTCCAACTGCATGCCCTCAAATCATAGTCCTTAGTTCGTTTGCAGGGCTCGTCATCAGTATAGGAAGTGCTCATCCAAGGCTTTGTTTTTGTTTTCATTCCAGGGATTTTTACTGAATCACTTACTACTTCAAAATCATAACTGCCAACAGTGACGTGGGTGCCGATACGCGAGTGCGTCGACTGTTTGTTTCATGATAAGAGGTATCATCGTCTTGTCCTCCTTCACCTGCGAGTAGATGAAAAAGCTACAACTTGAATTACTTTAACACCTGCAAGTAGACAGTGCAAAAAGCCACAAAGTCAACTTAAAGAATACCCAAGAGACTTGGGAGTTTGTGTTCGTATTAAAATGTGTATAGCCATAAGTTACCCCTTTAAATACAACGCAGTAGAATTCGCAATTTAATTGCTTCAACATTTCGCGCCACGCTACACTTTTCACGCCTACGTCACGACAAATTTTCTCTAGCAATAAATGATGCGGATTGATGAGTTTTGTCTACAAGTTTGACCTTTATTAAATGCACTGCGCAAATACGTAAGTATGCCTGAGTGCTTCGGAAAAACCACGCCTGCCTTCATTCTCTTTCGTTGGAAAAAGTCAGCATGATAAAGGAGCTGCAAAGCAAGGAAAATATGAGGCTAATTTGGCGCGGCTGCATCAATCATTTCATCATTAGGCTTTTTGGGAGTAGTTCGAACCAGAGCCGTAGCAAGGATTCCGGTTAGAGGAGGCTCAAAGCTCAATGGTGTATAGTTGAATTTTCTAAAGAGTATTTCAAAAGATGCATATAGATGTTGTTTCTCTACTTCTTTCAGATTTCACTATTTTTATTGAAAGTACAGCTTTTAACAATTTTTTTTTCCTTGTTCACTCCTCTCGGGAGCATAGGACCATAGGACAAGACTCTTCCATCGCACACGGTGTTGTGCTGTTATTTTTGCACCGTCCCATGAAATGTCGGCATTTGCTAGTTCGAATAGCATCGACCTTCTCCAAGTGTTTTTTGGTCGACCGCGACCTCTGCTCCCTTGCAGGTTCCAGTCCAGTTCCATCCTCCTGATACTATCTGGTGATTTCCGCAATGTGTGACCTATTCATCGCCACTTTCTGCTTTTGATTGGCCTAAGGATGGGTTTCTCGTTTATTAATCTCCACAGTGCGTCGTTACTGATGGCGTTTGCTCACAATATTCAGCAAATGATGCGGAGGCATTTGTTGACGAAAGATTGTAGCCTCTGTGTGATAGTGTTTCGCTTCCGTGCAACAATACGAACTTCACGCATGAGCCGAATATTCGTAGTTTAGTGGGCCTGGAGATTTGCGAACTCCCCCATAGTGTATGCATTCGCCCGAATGCCGCCCTTGCTTTGTTTAGCCTGCAGTTGCCATCTTCATCTGCTCCACCATCTGCCGCGATGATGCCGCCGAGGTAACAGAAGCTTCCGACGAATTCCACCGGGCATCCGTCAACCAACCAGGCAACTATTAATAATTCTCATATCTCATTAAAATGTGTGTGTTAAAAAGTGTGCATAAGAACCGATCTGGAAATATGTAATTGAGGTTTGGGGCGCTGCTGCAAAAAGTAATCTAAGTATGCTACAACGAGTCCAGTCTACAATACTTATGACCATGACTGATGCACCTTGGTGCATAGGTATATACATTTATATAATTGGCGCGTACACCCTTTTTGGGTGTTTGGCCGAGCTCCTCCTCCTATTTGTGGCGCGCGTATTGATGTTGTTCCACAAATGGAGGAACCTAAAGTTTCAAGCCGACTCCGAACTGCAGATATTTTGGAGGATGAGGAGCTTTCTCATGGCAAAAGTATACTCGGAGGCTTGCCATTGTCCGTCGAGGGATCACCTTGGTACATCCTAACGCAGATATTCATTGCGACCTTGAAATCGATGCCATTGACGAGGCAATACTAAGCGCTTTCAGAAGACATATAAGCAAACTATTGACGCACACAAATTCTATGATGAGAAGGCTCGCAAATACAGCGAGCTCTACCCAAAGTCGGCTTAACCGTCAAACACCAACAGATCTTGCAAAAATTATGTAGTTACACGTATTTTTCATTGTTTGTTAGTGACTCGTTTTAAATGCTATTTAAATTTCTCCTAAAGGAGCTTGAAGGCATTGAGCCTTCAATATCACACTCATTCCATCTCGTTATAGTTATATTAAATGAACCCTGCGCAGTTCTGACCACTTTTTCATAACTTTTCAGTTCAACCTTATAGGCTGACCTTCTCGTCGTCTTGGCCAGGTTAAATAAAGTTCTGCGGGATTCTCATTGCGAGGTAAGTTGCTTGGTCTACCAAGACCGAACGCGCCGCAACTAGCTGTTAAGGAAATATTCATTGCTTTAGTTACCTGATTAACCAATTTATCCAGCTCCCCACATATAGTGATGTCTATGTGAGGTTTTTTTGGCAATGAAACTCTTCTATTATTATTATTAACTCCCCAGTCGGGTTTCCGAATATTTCTACATCAGTTGTTCGGTTTTCAGAGCTACCCCTCTCAGAAGCACACAAACCTCATCTGGCGGGGCGTCTTTTTGATAGGCCTTATAGGCATAGGCTATTCAAAACCCATGATTCCCAAGCTCAATGTTGATGTTATTTCATGTTGGAATGCAGTTACCTGCACCTTACCTGTGTGTTGCATGACAACCAGTTTGAAACCCTTCACTGTGGGCCCGCAGATTATATTGCCGCTTATCCACGGCTGGTGGATGAGAACTATGTCAAGCCCACCAGCAGCCAAGCGGATGCTATTGACGAGGACACAAACGAGGACACAAATTTAGAGCAGTGGATATTAATTTGGATCACTTTTATTTGAATCTGTCCGTTTTATCCATCGTCTACCCTCCTCCGAGATCTTCCCCCGCTCAGTGGCAGTGAGAAGATCCTCTTCACTGAATGGCTGTCCCACACCGATGAACCTCTCAGAGTCGGTGCGTGCTTTAGCTGCTGACCAACACTTTTTCAGCATTGCTACGCAAGCCAGCTTTGTCACTCTACTCATCTGAGTTCAAAGCTGGCTCGTCGCTGCGATGGATCCGAATCCTTGCGTCAAGAAACCCGAGCCTCAGAACATTGATCTTCTGCCCCAGTGGGGCGAGCAATTCTCCATTGAGGATGAGCGTCAGCAGTCTTCTACCTTCTACAGCAGCAATATTTCAGAGAGAAGGTCCAAGTTTGGTCAGCCAATTCTTTTTCCATACTCGACAGCACCAGTTTCTTGAAACGTTTTCACCAAACTTAGATTGTCGACTCATTCGGACGAATATTTACACCAAAAAAATTACGAATTTCGCGATATTTTGTTCGTAATGATCGACCATTTTCATAAAAAGTTTCAATAATTTTAACACCTTGTTCTATTGGGTGGAATCATTTTTTTTTTATTTAGTTATTATTTAGTTTAAATTTGTTAAAAAAGTTGCCAGCCTTCAAAAAATGGTCTTCCAAACAAAGGTATGCCGCTGGCGACACGCATTCCGGGACTCACAAGTGTTTGATTATCAAAAAGGGAAAAAGATTCTTGTTCAGTATGAATGTCGTTGTCGTATGAACTACGACCTTTAAAAAATAATAAAATTTGAAAAAATTGCGGACGTTCAAAGATGAAGAACCATTTTTTGGCCCTCTTTTTAACTTTAAAGGCTCGAAAAAAATTCTAAAAAGTTTGTTTTTTAAATTGTCGTAATTCACGTGATAACGACATTCATACTAAACAGGAATCTTTTTGATTTCAAACACTTGTGAGTCCCGGAATCCGTGCCTTCAGCCACATACTTATTTTTTTGTTTGTTTTGGAAGACCATTTTTTGAAGGCTGGCAACTTTTTGAACGAACCACCTGTGGTCAAAAGTAAAATTTTATTTTTGAACAATGCCTTAAGAAATAAAATGCTGAAAACAAAAATAAAAACTCTTCTTTCGTTTTTGTTTAACACGCTTTTAAAACGACACTCAAAAAACACGTTCTCAAATGAGGCGATGGCCTTAAGGACATATACACCGCGCCAAAATTATGCACACCAATATTTTGATCAGTTTTGACTATTTTTGTAACTTTTTTTTGAACTTTCATTATTTTTTTTTTTTCAATTTAAATATTTCTTTAATCAAAATATATTTCGCAGTCTAACAAAAGCCACAGAAATATATTTTTCAAATTCTATGCGAAAAATTGGAAAAATTTCACAAACTTTCCATCCCAATTCCATTACCCTTTAATTAGAATTTCTAGAAAGACTCTTGGTATGCAGTTTTATTGTTTTTTTTCTCATAATTTTTTTCATACATAAAAAATATAACATAAAAATTGCGGAATAAAATTGTTTAGCCATTTCGAACTTACACGCGGAATGTTCATAACATAAAAAACGCTGTGGGCCCTTTGGAGGAGCAACTGACCTCTCTCTCCACCCTGGATACGCCCTTGGTTTAACAATTTGCGCATTACATATTTTCTACATTACATTTGCTGAACTTTCATATGCAAGATTGTTTGTTATTCAGTAACTGATATCGAATCACGTTGAAGAGTTATTCGACAGAACATAACACCCAAATTATAAAAATTTGTTAGGAATGATGTGTGTGTGAATTCCACCGGCTTAGTGCAATTTTGACCCCGCTGAACCTTGTTTCATGGGATTTTCTTAACTCGCAGTTGTGTGATAAGAAGCCGCGATCAACTAATGCACTCCAAATGTCCTGGGCTTCATTCAAATTCGGGCCGATCTGTGCAGCAGAGTCATTGAATATCGGACTACCCCGATACGCATAGATATATACTATCAATATATTCCACGCATATGGCAAACATGGGCCTTTTGGAACAACAAAAAATTATTTTGTTATTAACTATTTCACGCGGCTCATTTTATTCCATTTCGACTCACCTCTACTTTGTCTGGTACTTTTGTTAGTCAAGCCGACCTGCGCTGCATTAATAAACTATTAATTGCCATTAATTATATAATTCGCTTCGTTTTGCACTCATTCTTGGAATCTTTATGTACTTGTTTATTTACTGAACTGCTTTCCTTGCTTTTACTTAATTTTAGTACTCGTAAAAATTCAATACGCAGATCCATGGAGGCTAAGTAAATGCTTTGAATTACTCCGTACAGGCGTTAAATGAGAATTCTGAAGCTTTTCTTTCATTCTGCAATAGATAAATATTCAAAGTGTCATACATTTTCATTTGCTGTTAATCCCAGGGTTCATTAATTGAAATATTACCAATAATATTTCTTCTACAAATCTTCATCAGAGGATGGATTTTATTTATGTATCATATTAGAGTAGTTGGTGCGTTGGTATTATTGGGAGAGACGGCGAAAAGCATATTTAATTAGCTTCATGCCTTAATTAGCAACCAAAAGCAAGCGATATTACAATTTAAAAGCCCAAATAAGACAGCAGGCAAAATAGCTTCTAACAATTCGCACAAATTCACAATTCTCGAATATACCATCAACTTTCATGTTTGCACACTTACAGGCTTATGAGCGATTCCATGTCAAGTGATCCAAAAATTGTTTACATTGTCGAAAATATTTCTAAAAAATGCAGTAAAAATTTACAAAGAAATTGATAATTGAGATTTATTTAATGTTGAAAACTTCGGTGTAGAGTTTTTAAAGTGAAATATCTTCGGTTATTTTTAAACTTTGTATAAATATTCCTTTAACTGATTAGTATAAAATATACTTTTAAAAAAATATGCATGGAAAAAATTATATATTTTTGTAACAAATTAAAAAAAAAGTTTTTTGAAAAAAAAATTATACATTTTTGTGGAATACACTTAGTATAAAATACACTTAAAAAATTTTAAATTTTTGTTAAAAATCTGGAAAAGTTTTGTTTTATTTGGTAGTATATATACCTATACCTTTCAAAAAATTTGATTGAGAAAAAAAAATAAAAATTTTTGTTAAAAATTTTGAAACATTTTTCAGAAAATATTGAAAATTTTGAAATTATTTATTAGTATAAAACCATCTTTACAAAAAAATTTTTGGAGTAAAAAATTGTAAAGTTTTGTTAAAAATCTTCAACATTTTTTTTATTTATTTATATACATATAATTTAAAAAACAAATTTGAGAAAAAAAAATGTATGAGTTTTGGTTAAGAATTTGTTGAATTTTTTTTTTAATTTATTTGTATAAAACATGCTTTTTAAAAAACATTGTTTGAGAAAAAAATTATAAATTTTTGTTAAAAATTTTGAAAAATTTTTTTTTATCATTTTCGAAAAATACTCTGCTGCGGTTCATTCGTGAGTAAGCTAGCACAGGGATTGCACAAAAGAAAGGAAAAAACCCGAGGGGTGATATTTTTCAAATATTGACAAAAAATTAATTTTCTTCAATAATGTTTAACAAAAAAAATTAAATTTTCTCCAAAAAAAAATTTTAAAATTTGTATAAACCTTTTTTCATACTTTTACATACTTTTTTACTTAAAAAAAAATTTTTTGAGAAAAAAAAAATATATTTTTGCTAAAAATTTTGAAACATTTTCGAGAAAAAAAAATGTAAATTTTTTTAAAAACTTGTTAAAAATGTTTAATTTCTTTTATATTTATTTGTATAAAATATGCTTTTTAAGAAAACTATTTAAAAAAAAATTATAAATTTTTGTTAAGAAGTTTGAAAAGAAAATGTTTATCATTTTCGAAAAATAGCACAGAGATTGCTGAACATATTCTCGGATTTTAATAAACAAACCCGTAGAAAGGAAACCGATGTGTAATATTTTTCAAATATTGCAAGAAACTATTTTTTCTTCAAAAATGTTTAACAAAAAAATTAAACTTTTCCCCAAAAAATTTTTTTAAAAACTAAATTTATTCTAAAATATTAAAATAAAAGTAGGAATGTTACAAGCAACCGAGGGTTCTCAATTTAGAAAACTCTGTAGCAAAATTTTCAATATTAATTCAATAAGTCTCCAAATTTCTTCAAATCACGCCGCAAATAACCCAGTTTTTACGCAATGTCTTAAATTCTTGCATCATTTGAAGTCTGATCGTGCGAATGGCTTATAACTATGGAAACTTCACACAATAGACCAACGTACACAACAGTTTCCGATGAAATCAGTTACCATCTGCCCGATAGTAGGGTTTACATCATGAAAGTTATTGGATCAAAGATTCTCTTCTAGGGCCACGCTGGCGTAGAAAGCATCAAGAAACATGTCGTAGACGAAGCCGACTTGCATTCTGGAAAAATCAATTTTTAGTCGCACCGTGCTCTCCTCCCTCGTAGCTTAGGGGCAAGTCGACGAGTAGTTAAAGAAATTACTTTTAAAATCAGAGGAATTGACGCAAGCCCTAAATCAAATTTACCCTCTTTAGTATATTCTTTTTCTCTGCCTAATTGGCGCGATAACCGCTTACGCGGTTTTGACCAAGTTTAATAAACCGCGCCAGTCGTTTCTTTCTCATGCTAATTGGCGCCAATTCGACACACCAAGTGAAGCCAAGTCCTTCACCACCTGATTGTTCCAACGCAGAGGAGGCCTTCCTCTTGCTCTGCTACCACCAGCTGTCATCGGCCACGCTTCTGCGCCATACGTATGTATGTATTATGTATTAGTCTATTAGCTTTTTTAAAAGTAAACATAAGAAAGATAAGAAACCGCGTCTTAGATCGACCCGCTCTATAAATGACCTCGCAGTCGTCAGTCAGTGAGCTTTAGCTCTTACGTGAACAAAAACAACCGAACAGAATTGACTTCAGCATTAAGGGAACTTAGGCTGGATGGATGTGCTTTTAAATAAGAGCCCTTAGTTCGTTGCCACTGTGGAACCAAGCATCCAACTAACATTTTATACTAGGTCGGTTGAGAGCATCATCAACGTGCACAAAGTAGTGCCGGAGAATTCTAAAGTTTTAAAATTTCTCATCGGACTTTCGCAGACTTATATTTGACGAATTTCGCGTTGGAACTTAGGAACTCAATATATGACCTTATATGATGACATTTTTGCTGTTTTTCTCGGCTTGGAAGTATTTGAAAAATGTCGCCAATTTTTCCCGAAATATTATCGTTATCTATGAGTCCCTTTAATAAACTAAATATCCATTAGAAAACTGCAACGCACACGAGCTCTATCAGGTGACAATGCGACACAAAAATATGCGACGTTAATAGTAGGAATTTCTTCATAAACAAGTTTTTGGGAGGCCATCACTGCCTTTGGTGAGAGCTGCAAATCGATGGGAATCAATTTGCTTTTACCGGAATTGAATGCCATGAACTTGAACAACATGTGATAATGGCAGCACGGCACTACGAGCCACACAGCGAAAGCCACATTGAAAATGTTGCATGAATGAGTTGAGTGTAAGGTTATCTCTCATGGAGATATCGTAAATTGGTTATTAAGATCAACTTAATTTTTCTTTTTGGTGGGTGAGGTTGGCTTCACAATGTCTTCGCACTTACAGCGATAGTCGTCTATTGCATCGTGTGCTGTGCCCACTAAACCAATCCCTCTTCTTCTTCTGTGGTGGCACACTTCCCGGAACTACTTTCTGTATTACTTCAGGAGGACCCAGAACGGCATCCACAAATGAACAAATCTATTCACCCACGTCAGGGTCCAACATCTTTGTAGCCAGCTTTCATATCTCTATCAGTGCGGCTCCGCTCTGTTGCACTGTGTCGAGATCTATATTTTTGTGGGCAGTACGTTCTCGGTGTATTTTTTTATCACGTTCCAGCTGTCCTCGCGTTCGAGCATTTTGCTGATTATGTTGCTCGGCGCGATTTCACCAATCTGCTTTCTCAGAGAATCTCTCTCCGCGAGCCACCTATCACAACTAAGAAACGTGTAATCAGCATCATCGTTGGGTGCTTCGCAGTGTATGCACTTACCTTGCCCATGCGGTATAGGTATCTCGGAAAGAATCCGTGGCCTGAGAGATACTGAGTTAAGAAGTAGTTCACTTCCTCGAAGTTTCTTTAAATCCATTTGACTATTGATAGAATAAGTTTCGCCGTCCACCTGCCACTTATTTCAGTGTCCCATCGGCTTTGCTACCGCAACATGGTTTGGCAGTGGCGGTTTGGCATCTATGTTCCGCTGCGCTAGTGATGACGTGTTTCTTCTTGGAGTCCCACGCACCTATTCATTCCCGGGCCATTTCCCCATACTTCGCTGACGTACAAGAGGATTGAGTTTGTGACCGTCAGAATTAGGTTTCTTGTACTCCGATGTTTTCCTTTAATCGACTTAGCATTCCCGTGCCTTTGCTGTTTTGGTAGCCGCATGTCGTATCTGTCCCCAATACTGTTTGGGTCACTGAAGACGTGTCGCCTATTTGCATGCTGACCTCGAGTGGCATGTGACCTCGTGTCATATGGATGACTTCGGTTTTATGTTTGGCGAGTTTCAGGCCGTGGTCTTCAAGACATACTTGCGTCCTTGTCATAACTTGGTTCAACTTCTTTCTAGCGCCCTCAGGGTTCCGGGCTGGTATGACCGCCGCTATATCGTCCGCGTATCCTACGAGATATGTATCTTCTGGCATTTCTATGCTCAAGATCTCGTCGTAGCTGGGCTTTCAGAGATAGGGGCCGAGAATAGATACTTGAGTTGCGTCAGACGTTGCCGCTTTTGTTTTCTGGCCGTCTGGTGGGTCACACAGCAGTTCACCCTCACTCAGGTAGCTCTGAGGAATCCTTAGCAGGTATGCAGATATTCAAAACCTTACTCGTAGTGCCTTTATAATATTTATCCCTCATAAACTGTTAAAAGCGTTTCTTACATCAAGCGTTGCCCGGACGGTGATGCGGTTCAGGTAGACCGACTTGGAATTCACAGTAAGTCTGACTCAAAGTGCAGTCATTGAGTAAGTCAATTTTTATAGACGTCAATAAAAATAAGTAAAACTTTCTGACATTTGGCTAAGTGAAATTGAGGAAAAAACACCTTCGCTAATGAAACTTTACGAGTCAGCTGGGAAAAATTAAATAAATCGAATGATTACGGTTAAGTAGAAGAAAAGGTAAACTTTGTGTGAATGTGAACAAAACAAAAAAATCATGAGCCGGCAAATTTTGGACTAGCAAGTAAAAAGGTAGGTAGCTTTCTGTTCAACAAATTGATTGCTCTTCTGATGCGACTAAGGATTTGGTTCTATTTAATGGCTGATAAGTGAATTTGATGAGAGGAAGCTGGTGAAAGTAAATTAGGTACTCGAATACTAGCCGCAAAAGCATGAAAATAAAAGCAACAGTAATAGTCAAGCGAATAACAGTTAAAAAGGTTCATTTTACTACCAAATACACAGTTACGTGCTTGGAGGAGGAGGTGGATTTTGTTTTTGTTGCATACCTTTTGCCTAGCTTTTTTCATACGTGCTTCAGTACCTTTACAGTACACTATAGTAACACTGCTAAATACTTGGGAATAACATTGGGCACGAAGCTAAAATGGAAGAAAAATGTCAAAATAAAAGCTAAGGAAATTGGCATCAAATTAAAAAAACTAAAATGGTTGATTGGCAGAGACTCTAAACTGTCACTACAAAACAAATTAGATCTTCACAATCAAGTTTTAAAGCCAGTATGGACATATGGCGTTCAATTGTGGGGATGTAACCCAAAATCAAGCAACGAAATCTTTCAACGCGAACAAAATAAGGTGCTCAGAGGCCTGGAAATGCTTCTGGTTATATAAGCAGTACCGATTTTCGCAACGATCTGTCGGTGGAAAAGGTTGTCGACAGTGAAGAAAGTCTGGAAGAGCACATAAACCCGACAGCCTCAGCACTTAAAGAAACCATATACACAAGAAAACAATGAAGAACCAAGCTTCGAAGGCTGGAAGCTGTTAGTTAATCCTAGATGTACCCGGACCGTGTTATCTCTCGAAGAGGTGAACACAATTGACTTTTTTCTTTCGAACCACGTGAAAGAGAAGATCTACGCCAACAGCCCAGGGTCGATTCAAGACCTCAAAGATGGAATTCGTGAGGCTATCGAGGACATAGGACAGCCACTTTGCACAAGCAGTTTTACTGATTAATATATTTTTTGGTTTTTGTGTTTTAGATAAATAGAAGAGCCAAAATGAACAGCACCATCCAACTCCAATTTTTGGGAGGGTTAACTTCAGCGCTATTTTTAAAATTATTAATACAGGGTGGCTGATGAATTTTGCTACATTAAGAAACTCAAATAACTTTTTTTTCAGTGTATGGAATTCAATTATTTTTTTTTTCAAGTTGAAGGTCATTAAATTTTATTAAATGTAGCTTAACTAGTTTTAAAAATAATTGAATTTAAATGCCCCCCATGCTCGTTGACACAAGTGCGGCATCTTAGTAAAAAGTTGTTCATTGCTGCTTTGAGAGTTGCGACAGGAATAGCCGCAATTGTTGCCCGAATGGATTGTTTTAGTTCATCCAAATTTGTTGGCTTTGTTTTATAAACTTCTTGTTTACATAAACCCCACAAGAAAAAGTCAGGTGCAGTAAGGTCAGGCGACCTGGGGGGCCAACGAAACTCGGAGTTTCTTGAAATCAGTTTATTGGGAAATTTTCGTCGCAACTCTGTCATAACAGTCTGGGCTATGTGAGACGTTGCCCCATCTTGTTGAAACCACACAGAGTTGAAAGGAATTCTCTTTCGGCGTAGTTCTGGATAGAAAAATTCTTTCAGCATATTCAAATAACGGTCTCCAGTAACCGTAACGGTGTGACCATTTTGTTCAAAAAAATAAGGCCCGACAATACAGCGTGAAGAAACCGCACACCACACTGTCACGCGAAGAGGATGCAATTCCGTCTCGTGGAGTATCTGTGGGTTAGAAGTACTCCATATTCGACAATTTTGTTTGTTCACATTGCCGTTTAAATCGAAATGGGCCTCATCAGACATGAAAAGGCAGTTTAACATGTTTTGGTCTTCTTCCACCATTTGAGGGATCTTCTGGCAAAATTCCAAGCGAATCGGCAAGTCTGCTGCATTCAGTTTGTTAACCATTTGAATTTTGTAGGGAAATAAATCTAAATCTTTGTGCATTATTGTTTGCAAAGACTGTCGGCTGACACCAAGTTGAGCAGATAAGCTTCTTGTTGAAACCCTTGGATTGCTTTGTAGCTGCAGCTACAGCAGCGATCGTTTCCTCCGTCCGAACTGGTGGGTTTCGATGATAAGGCCTTCTTGCGACTGTTTCTTGCTCAGCAAAATTATTCACCAGTCTCATTATGGTCCATCTGCTCGGGGGATCGCCGCCAAACATCCGCCTGTACTCTCTCTGTACCAAAACTACGGACTCCAGTGCGTGATAGCGGCGGACTATCCAAATTCTTGTTTGCGTGTCCCAGTTATTTTATATTATTATATTTTAATAAAGTTTAAAGATCAATCTGCAAATTAAAACAAAAATGGAACAGATAACTTAAAAAGAAAAAAAGTTATTCAATTTTTTTTTGGTAGCGGCTTTCATCAGCCACCCTGTATTAAAAAAAGAAATTGATTTTTATATGTAAAATGAGTTAAGTAAAAAGCGTAAAAAATGTAAACATCGTTTTTCATTTTTTTATTATAAAAAGAAGTTCCTGAAAACACCCTCAACTTGCGCGCTTTAGACCACTGGGACCCTTTTACCCTATTTTCTGTTACGTTACCATACAAAAAAAGAAAAAAATACGCATTTTATCTTAATTACCTTTTCGGCGTGTCAATGGCCGGCATGCCAACTGAAACTTGAGCGCACTTTGGGTTAGCCTAAAGTGGGAAACCAGCACACAGCCGCACAATATCATTAAAGGTTGATGAGATGAAGGTAAAGTAGATGAGACTAGAAAACTGTGCCAGCTCATTCAGTCACATTTCAACACTGTGGATGTGGAAAGACGGAAAGGGGTAAGTAAAGTAGCTTAGCAGGAAAGAGGAAATGTTTGGGTTAAAACGAAGGAAAAAGGATATGTCGAAACTTGTTGATTTTTTTCTCTAATTTCAGTATAAGGATATGCCACAATTGTTTTTTATGGTTTCTGTGCACTTTTATGCTAAGCTCGCCTAGTTAAAGCATTTTATTCGAGACTCTTTTGCGCAATTATTTTCTTAAATAAACATTATTTAGGGCTTTAATGATATGAAACTGGAGGTAACTCTTTCCTGTTCATTTCATTTTGCGTCTTTGTTTTGTAGGCTTTTCTTTTTAACGTTAATGTAAAGTAACATATTTTTAGAATATCAAAAACTCACAAGATGCTATCAGCAAATTACTTATTAATTAGTTATCAAATTAAATAATAAACAAAAAAAATTTTTAACTGAGGTTGTCAAGATACTTTCGTGTGTTACCTCTTTCGAGTCGGCCTTAATAATTTTTTTTTTTAATTTTTTAATTTGATAATTAATTAGTCAAAATATTTAGTAGTAACTGAATATTTTTTGTAAAAATAGAATAAAAAATAAATAAAAAATTAAAAAAAAAATTGGAATTGATTTCATGTAAATATAAAATTTTTACACCAAAACTGGTTTCCAAGCCGTATTAACCTCCTAGAAAGGTCTTGTAAATTTATTTATTAAAATAAAATATAGTCATTTGAACTGAGGCAATGTATTAGATTGGCACAACCGCAAATGGCGTTGATCATAACTTTTCCCAATGTATGCGTTGGGACCAAGAACGCCGAACGTTGGACAATGCAGATGGTCACATAACCACTGAACCAATGTGATCGACAAGATGACAAACAACGAGGAAACGTGGGAAATATTCAGTGCTTTTGGGTGAAAAATTTTCCATATAAAAGAGCGAGACCTGGACACAGACACACAAACATAGGTAGATCTAGTAATGAGGAAGTGGGAACGCCACTCTGAAGTAATGCGAAAGCGTTTTCAGGGTGAATTACGGTTCCAAGCGAGGTGTAGCTCTTTAGTCTTCGGACATAATATTGCTGCGGCGGCTGCTCTGATGATGCATTAGGCAGTTTAAACCCTCTCATCCGCAAACACAAAGACAAAAGTACTGTGACAAGAATTATATCATTGGGGAATATGTTCGTAGCGCTTTTACCGAAGACTTTTATTTAAACAAAAAACAATAATTATATCAATAAGTTAGTCGATTATATATTCGCCGTTGCTGCTTACACCCTCTTCCCAACTCTCGACCGATTTGCTGATGCCGCTCCGCCAAAAATCGCCTGGTCTGATGTCAAATAAGTTGTTGAGCCAGTTTTTGAGGACTTCTTCGCCTTTTTGTTATCAAAGGTAACGCATTTCATATGGTTTGACAGGGAGCGGAAAAGATGGTAATCTGCCGGTGCAAGGACCGGAGAATACGGTGGTTGCTGAAAGGCCTCCCATTCGAGCTCATGGAGTGCGGCTTTGATGACTTGTGCAACATAGGAGGTGGCGTTGTCGTCCACCGTTGCGTTGACCATGTCGGATAGGTCCCTTGTCCCTTGTCCCTTGTCGAATAGCCTCATTCACGCTATGTAAGTGGGCAATGTAGAGCTTCTTGCTAAGCGCCAAACACATATCGGGATATTCTTTGCATGAAGATCCTGATTGACTCTGATGGCTTTGGCTGGAGCCGCCCTCTCCTTTCTTTGCTTTGTATTGATGTGTGTGGTCAACATTTCTCATCTCCAGAGACGATTCGGTACGAAAAGCCCTGTTTATGACCGCGTGTTGCTCCATGGCGGTCGAGATGCTAGGAAGCAATTTGAAGCCGACTTTTTTTTGATTTTTTCGTTGAGCTCGGGAGCCACCGAGGCTCCCAATTTTTCGGTAAATCCCATTGAATGAAGTTGGTTGGAAATTGTTTCATGATCGCAGTTTATTTTTTCTGCCAATTTATGACTGTTTTAGCGACCAGTTTCTTTCAAACCGTTCTGAGGCGTTGAGGCGCTATTCATCGAATTTAGAAGGCCTTCCGCTGCAGGACATGTCATCGACGTTAAAGTCGCTATTTTTGAACTTTGCAAACGATTTTCGTGCTGTAAACTCGCCTATTACACCTTCCCTTCACACATCGCAAATGTTTCCGGCTATTTCGGCAGCTTTTTGACCTCGATGAAAAGCAAATAAGAGTAGAAGTCGAAAATGTTGATTTTTGCCTCCTGGGTATTCCATTTTGAAGCCTCAAAAATAATAAAAAATTAAATAACTCAAAAATACAATTAACGTAGTTTTGTAGAGCAGAAAGAGTTATATCGAATGAATACTTTTTTCAAAACAGCAAACAAATCCTTGTAAAATAAAAGAAAACATAAAAATGCTACGATCTTATTCCCCAACCCAAAATAAAAAAAATTAGTATGCTTTATAGTGCTAACTAAAAATTTAAAAACCATTAAAAGAATTCAATTCATTTATTTATTTTTCATATATTTGAAAATAATAACACGACATAAAAAGTTTACTGCACTAACCACAAGGCCGTCGACTGCTTGGAAATTTTTTTTATAGTCACAGGTAAATATAAATTGACTCTGCTTTCTTCAAGACTACTGACTCGACTACTTTTGTATTTACCTGCATTTCTTTTTTCGGAAGCTAATTATTTCACTCCTTTTTTTGCATGCCTTTCTTCATTTATTTCATTTATTCATTTCATTTTAACACATATCGTCTTCCCTCTAATTAATTTCTTTGCAACGGCCTCATCTTAGTGCTGACTTTTACTTCAAACCTCCATTGAATGCGTTCACATTCACAGCCTGTCCTATTAATCATAGAGTGCGGATTTGTGAACTTTGTTTCTATTTATGAACCTACAGAATATAGTACAAATATGCTCCTTCACCTTCAGACGCACTTTGGTTTAATTAACCCACACAGACAAGCAGTATAAAGATAAGTGCACTATCGCGTGCAGAATTGAATTACAGCAAACGAATATCTTTCGAGCAGAGGCCCGTACATAAATATTTGCAAGCTTCTTTATATATATTTCAGTCGCAAAATTGTGCGTGTTTCTCGCACTTCATTTTGTTATACCCAATTATGTGCTAGGCTTGGCTGGTGCAAAAATAATTTAAATGGAAAATACTAAGTAGTACCATAGAGCAATGTTCTTGGCACTCTATTTTGCTCCTTTTTTCAACGACACACAGAAGTTTTGTTTAAGTACTCAAAGCTTCTTACATGCTTACAAAGAAGCCCAATATTGAGGACCTCACTCTTTCCTCAGCAACAATCGCCTTGTATGGGTGCAAGGGCGCAATTGGCAAAAGATGGGGCCCTTCGCCTAGAGTTGTTGTTTTTGGCTATATATCATAATACTATTACAAAGCCAATCTTGTTATACCGAGTCATGGTCTGGTGGAACTCACTAAAGAGGACAACATTCGTGAAGAAGCTGGAGAGAGTTCAAAGGCCTGCCTTTCATTGGAATCTGTGGGGCGCTTCGACCGACTCCTACTCTGGTCATCAGTGCAGTGTTAAATGTAGTACCCGTAGACATCGTAGGCAGAATTGCCGCTGTACGTACCGCAATCAGACTGAGGGGTTCGGGTTATAGGCTCAATCTCACTTATGGGACCTCAAGTATCCTTAGAAACTTTGAGTTCATCTCCCTGTCAACGGATCAATGTATACCCTCGCTTAGTCCGACCGGAACTTTCTCCACTCACATTACATCAAGGGAAGAGTGAACGGGGGGCTACACTTGGTGACACGGTCTGGTGAAATTGTTCACGAATAGATCAAGGTTGGAAGGAAAGGTTGACTGAGGAGTATTTTGTAAGGAGCTCCCCATCAAACTCAAATTCAGGTTACCGGACCACTGCGTGTGTTTCAGACAGAGGTAGCCGCAATCAAGGAGGCAGCTAATTGGCTGTTCACGTGCATACTAAGAGTCAAGAAAGTAAACGTTTACTCCGACATCCAAGCGGCAATTAGGGCCCTCGGGTCAGTGACGTTGCATTCGAAACTGGTCAGGGTATGTCTGGCCTCACTTTCGATTGCGTCCGAATTGTTTGACATAAGCCTCATCTGGGTTTCTTGCGGAAAACTCTGAGGCGGATGAGCTGGCCAGACAGGGGACATGTGAGATGATTTACCCGCGAAAGGAGAGTATTGGTATCCCCGGACTACCTGTGGTATGCCCCTGAAAAGAGGGCTTCGCGCTAACTCAGCGAGCGCTGGACATATACACAAACTTGTAAGGTCGCGAAATCCTTCTGACCTCTGGGACTCGTGTGGATCGGGAGCACTCGGACGAGCTTCTGAGATTGACAAAATATCAGCTCTCGAAGCTCGTGAGTTTTCTCACAGAACACTATGCGAGAGGAGGGCATGCTGAGAGATTTGGAATTATATATATGTATATATAACTGGCGCGCACACCCTTTTTGGATGTTTGGCCGAGCTCCTCCTCCTATTTGTGGTGTGTGTCTTGATGTTGTTCCACAAATGGAATTTGGAATTACCTCGAGTTATTTTTGCATCTGATGTATGGATAATGAGATGGAATCATCTCAGCACCTTCTCCTTAGCTGCCCTGCTCTTTCGGCGCTAAGATCCAGTCATCTTGGCGTTGACATTCAAAATCTGATGAACTAATTATCTAACAATCCCACCCCTACCTCGCCCTGCCCTCTCCTTTCATCCCATTGGTTTTCTCCTTCACCTTACCTCCTTCACAATGGTGTCACAAAGGACGGATCCGTTTGTCTTCGTCCAAGTGGACCTACCTTTGCTAATGGCATTCAGTGAATTAATCTTAAAGTATACTCATATCTAGTTTTTCTCTACCGCTAAGGTAGTGACTTTAAATATCCGCATACAAGAACACTTTTTGTTTCATTTTTTACCGCGGTCAAAATTGGCACACATTCCCTTAATCTGGGATCCTACCTATTCAATTTATTTCTATCGAATTTAACGATTGCGGCGAGGTGACATTCATTTTGATCTAAAGCAGATTCAACTCGCTGATTCTTTGCCCTTCTAATCAGAAGAATGATCAGATTGGAGGTCCTTTTTCCAATAGGGTTTTCCTAACAGATTACGTGTGACTACTGTCATGCTGAAAACATAGTTTTTTTCAGCATTTATTGAAATTTCATCGTGGAAAGACTTACGCCTCGACAACTTTTAAAAATCGTATAATTGTATTACGAAAATCGAGGCTCTGTGTTCATCGTGCGCTTAGACCTATTTATGGTGTCAAGCGAAAAAGCCCATTTTTGGTTTAATGGCTACGATAATAAGCAAAATTGCTCACAGGCTGAGTAACAACCCCAAGCCGTTCAAGAACAGTCATTACATCCATTAAAAACTACCATTCCATGCGGTCTATGGACTGAAGGAATCATCGACTCATATTTCTTCAAAGACACGGCTGGCGCCAAGGTAACAAAGTAACGCTATCGCGCCATGATAAACGACTTTTTGATGCCGGAAATCGAAGCCCGTGATCTCACCAACATTTGGTTCCAACAAGACGGCGCTACGTACCATACCGCCCGTGAAATAATGGATTTACTGCATCGTCGTTCTATTAACAATTTAACGTTCGTCTCGAACCAGTGAATTGGCCATCAAGATCGTGTGACATCATACCTTTGGACTTTTATTTGTGGAGTTGTGGGGATATGTAAAGTCTAAATGATTTGTGGTTAAACCAAACCTCCAATTGAGGCATTGGAGGCTAACGTTACTAACGTTATTCACGCGATACGGACCGACCGACCGAAGTAATAAAGATTGCCCAATCAATTTTAATTTTCGTTATTTTATTTCAACTTAAAATCCGATACCTAAGACTCAATGCCGATTTTTAAGACTCACTCGCCAAGCATAAAGCAAGTGGGAAATATTAATTTTACTCGTACTTTGATTGCCATCACGAAAAAAAAATCAACATAATCTATAAGAATGGAGAGGATTGCTTGTGTCCTATAAATTTTCCGTAAATAATTGGCAGTTTAGAGCAATAACCAATGCAATCGTATCATTATTATCTTAATTCGCCAGGGAAGTGGCGAATAGAAGAGGTTTTTCAGGCCAATCTGACATAATTGCGTGGTCCACTGGGTAAACTTATTTATTTACAGAAGCGTTGGGTACAAAATCCAAAAGTGAATACTTCAATCTAAATAGCTGATGGTCGGTTATATTTGAGAAATGCGTGCTTCTTCTATAGTAGCGCCCGTCTAATTATTCAGTTGCGAGTTAGGTGAGGTAGGGTTCAAAATGCCTTCGCACTTCCAGCGACCGCCATCTACTGCGTTGAGTGGCCACTAAAAAATTACTCGCCTCTTCCTCACTAAAGCTTTAAAGCTTTAAAGAAATTGCACTTTCCTTTTTATTTTATATTTAATATGCCTTAATATTATTTCTCTTCCCAAAAACTGAATTATCTGAAGTGCTTCTACTTTCAGAGCGAACTTTCAACCGTCTCCTTCATACAATGAAATAACTTTTCTCGTTACTTTCCCGAATTGCAAATACAGTACCATAGCAGTGGCTATGTAATTTAATGTATTATCTTTCCACAAATTCACTTTAGCACTATCATATCCAGGTTGAAATAAAAATCTTCCATTGCATGCCACTCTTCAACAGTAGGCTACCACAATCCATTAAGAGTATTAATTGGTTTAAAATGAGCTCGCATAACTTTAACCCAACTCTCACAGCACTCTTTCACGCTGCTTGAGTTCGCTGAAAAGCAAAGCGTATTTCGCATTCGTGACTGGAGGAATGCGAGTACTTAAAGTGTGTGTAAAAAGGAAAAACGTAGAGCACCGCCGTACTTAAGTAGAAATTCAATATAATATGGATGCGAACGAACTTCAAGTGCATATGTTTGTGTGTGAGGCACAAAAGCGTGGTACAACAACCAGCGGATCAGATTCGGCACTAAAGGCGAAAGAGGAAATCACTGCAGTGCTGGCATATGCCCTTCTTTTTCCACTCGTACATAATTTCGATATAATTCAACTGCATTAATTAAAAGTATTTTGATCTTAAAGTTTATAGCTTTATTGGAATTCAATATCTACTTTGAAAGACAAACACTTTGAATTTCAAGATGAGAAGGCAAGCTGAAGCATGTCAGCTGATAAAGCCGATATCCTTGGATGAAATAAGTTTGATTAAGTTGGATGGTTGCACTCAAAGGAGGACGAATCACTTGGAAACAACCGAAGACCGAAAGAAGGTAGATAAAGCGGGAAGAGACAAAAGCAAACTCCTTCGACGGTTATTACATAATATCCTCAAATTCTCAACTACACCTTGGGTCTTATTCAGAAAGCTTTTAGCGTCTAAAATAAAGAGTGCTTAAGTTTCAAGGGCCGGTGTTGATTTTAAATAAAATACAAATTTTTTTAAAAATCATTGTCGTTTCTCTTTATTATGATATATTAATATTGGTATGGCTCAATTACGTATGGGGCAAAATATCGGCCAAATGGTCGCCGCGGCCTCGGCGGCACACCTCCATCCGATGGTCCAAATTTTCGATGACGCTGAGGCATAATTGAGGTTCTATGCTGTTTTATCTGTCAAATTATCTCATCCTTTAGCTCTTTAGTTGTTGCTGGCTTATCGACGTACACCTTTTCTTTCAAATAACCCCAAAGAAAGAAGTCCAATGGCGTCGTTGATCTTTAGGTGTGGTTCACATTCAATATCGGCCCTTGAAACTTAACCACCCTTACAAAGTAGCAGAATAATAGATACTGAAATGATTCCGAGAAGGAGGGGCCACGTCTTGGCCAAGAACTTAAGACCTATAAGTCTCACCTACTTTATTCTAATAGGGCTCGAAAGAGTGATCGACTATCACATTCGAGAGCACTTTGGAACCAGATTACCTGGAGCTCAATACGCTTACCTGAAAAGGAAATCTACCAAAACAGCCTTACATGAAGAAGTAGGGACTGTAGAGAAATCTCAGGAGGGAAAACTATCCCCTTTGGTGGACTTTATAGACATAGAGGGCGCCTTTAATAATGTTACGGCTGAGTCAATTGGCTAGGGGTAGAAAGACTTATCTACCTCTGGAACTCGTCCTTGCTTGGTGGTAGAGAAATAAATGCTGTGACAGGAGGGATGAGAATAACTAGGTTCGTATATAGGGGTACACCGCAGGGCGGCGTCCTCTCGCTTCTCCTTTGGCTAGTAGCTATTGACAAAGCTTTAACTCGTTTAAACAGGACTGGGGTGAAGGTGGTAGTCCTAAAGGTTTCAGGATCCTTCTTATCAGTAATGACCGAAATTCTGGAAGGTGCATTAGCTACACTTAGTAGATGGGCTGATAGTTGCGGTGTCAGAGTCAACTCTAACAAAACTGAGTTGACGAGATTCACCAATAAATACAAGCCACCACCTTTTAAGCTTCGAAGACTAAAAAACCAGTGTCTTACACTCTCGCCGGAAATCAAGTATCTTGGTGTAATACTTGACTCCAGGCTCCACTGGAAGCTGCACATAGAAAATCGAATCAAGAAGGCCAGTATAGCTCTCTACGTCTATAAATCTATGTTCGTCAAAAATGGGGTCTCAAGCCACGTGTCGTACTCTGGATGTACAGCTTAGTGATTCTGCCAATTTTGACATATGGTTGCCTAGTTTGGTGGGTAGCTCTTCAGAAGGTCTACAACACCACTAAACTAGAGAGAGTGCAGAGAACTGCATGTGTGGGCATCACTGGTTTTTGTAGAATATGTCCCACTGCTGCGCTTAACGTTATTCTGCACTTTCTTCCCTTGGATCTTCAAGTTAAATTCATTACTGCTCAGAGCGCTATTAGATTGAAGGAGATTGACCTCTGGAGGCAGCTTCTTGTAGGACATGGTATCATCTTGAAGCAGATCTCCCCTTCCTTCTCTGTACTTCGCGCAGATTATTTCATCCACAAACTGGGTTTTGTGGCTTGTGCTAGGGCTATATTTCCGAGCACGCTAAATTGGTAGGCAGAGAGAGTCGGCACGGATATAGGTATCTCTGTTTTTACTGACGGATCCAAGATGAAATCTGGAGTAGGAGCGGGAGCTTTCTCTAAATCAGCCAATATTTCAGTCTCCTTTAAACTGCCGGAGACGAGCAGCGTCTTTCACGCAGACGTCTTTGCGATCCTGCAAGCATGAAAAATGCTTAAGGATCGCTGTTTCGAGAGAGATATTAATATTTTTCCGATAGTTAAGAGCAAACAAGGCCCTGTCGTCGCCGTATTGCAGGTCTATTCTGATCAACTCCTGTAAGAAGGAACTCAAACGTCTCGAACGTGTAAGAAACATTTCCCTTATGTGGGTTCCTGGACACAGGAATATAGAGGGAAATTAAATTGCCGATGCGCTTGCCAAGAAGGGGTCTATAGAACCGGTTCCAGTTGGGCCTATCTCACAAAAGATTCGAAATGATTTTGAATTCACCTACTCGAGAAATTGTTTGAGCTGATACACAATTAGGGCAATTAGGGTCTTGGGATCGTTGTTTGTGCCTTTGAAATTAGTCGGGGAATGCCTGACTTTCCTCTCCGTTACATCGAAATACTTCGATATTAGGCTCATTTCAGCTCTCAGTCATAGCGGCACTTGATTCAGCTTCATCGCAATATGAGAGGATTGGAGTTCCCTTGTGGTCTGCTACTGGAAAGATGGGTCTCGCGTCAACTCAGCGAGTGCTGGGCTAATGTGCAAACGTGAAAAGTCGGGAGTTCCTTCTGTCCGCGGGTAGATCGGGGGCGCTCAAGAGAACTGCGAAAGCTGCAGCTATCGAATTTGGTAGGTATCCTTACCGGAGACTGTCCGTTAGGTGCCTATGCGGTGAGACTTAGGATTGCTTCTAGCTCTTTCTGCAGAAGCTATCTGGAGGACGAAGTGGAATCATCTCAATACCTTCTTCTTAACTACCCTGCTCTCGTCGGGCAAAAGCTTACACATCTGGGTTCTCACTTTTTCGCTCACTTTTTCCTACATCGGCGGATGTTGCGGGTGTAAATATCATACATCTGGCGAAATTCATCAGCAGCTTGAAGTGGTTAATACGTAAATCGCCACTCTTGGTCGTCATCCGCTAATCCAAGCCCCTTCTTACATTTTTTCCAACTGTCTGGTTCCTCGCCCTCTCCTTTTTCTTTCCCCTCCCCCTGTATGGTATTCCAGTGGTCAAATTTAAAATTTTTGTCCGAGTGGGCCCCTCGCTAGGGCAACCATTTAACCTAACCTAACCTAACCTAGCCATTTTATAATATGTACGGTACATTAAGTTCCTAGAACCTAGAAACCCTCCTAGACTTCCTCTTAAAAGCAGGGTTAAGTCACATTCCCTTAATCCTTGGACATAATAGGTCTTAAGGTCACAGTGCTCTGTCTCCTACAATTATTATAATAATTTGCCAATTTTTGTAATGTTTTTTGGTTTTTTGAGGCCTATTCGGGACAAAAGATCATCAATATTAATTCTTTGCAGGTTGTTTTTCGTTTTATTTTTGAACTCCACATTTTATATTCTATATTGAGTTGGTTTTTGAATAATTACCCATTCCAGTATAATATCTATCAAAGCTTCTGGCTCTCTTTTGGCTGTACTACTTTTATCGTCATAACACTCAACTAGCCGGTAAGGCGATAGTCAAGGCCTGTCAAAATTTCATTAGCACCTTTTCGCTGACTCTGTCATAGGCTTCGATATGAGTTTGTCTGGAAAAAACGCATGAAGTTTTGTTCACTTTGAAGACATCTGAGCAGTACACTCATCGCATCGATTTGTTGGCGAGTTGGAGAGTAAGGACAGATACAGAGTAATTTTCATGTAGTACAACATCCAATATTTTCTGCTTCATGGGATTTTTTCTGATGTGCCTCCGTTGGCGATATTCGCGAATGCTCGAACGCAAGTTACGGCCAGGGAAAGGTATTAACAGGGTTATGCAGTTTTGGCGTTAGGTCCAAAACAGCGAATATCGGGAGATATTTTCATTCCTGGAATCGCTCTTTGCCGAAAGAAGTCCTTAGAGGATAGTTGAGTGCTTCGGAAGCTGTTAGTTAATCCTAGATGTACCCGGACCGTGTTATCTCTCGAAGAGGTGATCACAATTGACTTTTTTCTTTCGAACCACGTGAAAGAAAAGGTCTACGCCAACAGCCCAGGGTCGATTCAAGACCTAGAAGATTGAATTCGTGAGGCTATCGAGGACAGAAGGCAGGCACTTTGCAATTCGGTTATGGAAATTTTCATGACAAGGATATTGTCCTGTAAACGTGGTCGTGGTGTTCATTGGGCTGATGTTATTTTCCACTATTAACGGCATATCTTCCTCTTTATAATGAAGTAAACACCCGATCATTTCTATTAAGAAATATAATTTTTTTAATATCAAAATAACACTTTATTGCAAAACCCTTTAGGAGCACTGTATTGCTGCTCACAAGGCAAGGAAGACTCAAGCTTGGATCGACATCAATCTTTCCTTTCATCAGAGTTGTGGTCACCTACAAGCCGTCCCTCTTCATTATTTCGGAGGGGACGTGTTTGACAAGAAGATGGATGCAAAGTCTTAATGCCCTAAGACTAATCTGAATACCATTGCCGTGAGTGCAATTAGCATAATGGACAACACGCAATTAAGTGGTGCCCGTAGGGGCTTTAGATGCCCATGTTCTTGCAATTTAATTATATTACATTGAAGGTGAGAAAGAAATTTAAAAGAATTATTTTTGAGTAAATATGCAGTCGTTTTATTATTAATCCTGGTACTGCCGATTTATCTCAACGACCCTGTATATGCACGAAAACAGTTGGTTATGCATATGCAACTATAATTTTTGAAGAAAAAACAAGTAAATACACTTACAAAATTTTTTCGCGCAAACGTGTCGCCGTGAACTGTTATTCATAGATTGTTAAAAAGAAAAAAAAATATAATTTTATATTCCCAAATAGCAGCACTACAGATACCGAAATTCTATAAAATGGTGGCACTGCATTTACATAAAGAAAAAAGCTGTATGCAAGACGACACCCAAAGAAGTAAATGTAATGCGACTGCATTAAAAATCATTAAAATTCTTGAATGCAGTGGCAAGTGAAAGCGACGGCAAGCATAGCTGGCGTGCAATACATACATGCATACACGTATGTGTATTAAAGCAAATACCCTGCCGGAAAATCGACTAATACTGAACTGCAGTGCATCTAGTGAAATTGGTACTGTGATTAGTTCGCTTTTCAAATAAGAAATAGTCAATTGTGCATCGGCAAAATTATTTTACGATAGTTAAAAACTAATATTACATAAATTCGATAGACAAATGAACAGCTTTTTGTGAAAGTTGAACAGAAATGTACAATATTTAAAAATATGTCTACGAGTCTACGGCATTAGCCTACCATTCTGGAGGTCTTAATTGCAATGAATAACAATTTTGTGTTTTTTTATTCCCTTACATTATCAGCAATAACCCGGCGGCCGCCATAGCCGAATGACGTCACCAACATTTGGGACTGCGTAGGTTCAAAAATCCGTTCAACACCAAAATGAAGAAAAAAATTTGTTCTAATAGCGGTCGCCCCTATACAGTCAATGGTAAGTCTCCAAGTATATTTCTGCCATGAAAAAGCTCCTCATAAAAAACATTTGCCGTAGGGAGTCGGCTTAAAACTGTAGGTCCCTTCATTTGTGAAACAACATCAAGACGCACGCCACATATAGCAGGACGAGCTGGACCAAACACGAAATAAAGAGTATTAGCGTCAATTATATATATATATAAGTACCCATCTCTGGAGTTTAAAAGGTTAGCTACCGCTTTTATTTCCTTATTTCATTCTTGACATTGAGCCTCAATCAAAATTGGTGTTTTATGCAGATGACTTAAAAGTTTTTAGTAGAGTTTCTAGGCTTGTCGGATGTTTAATCTCTTCAAAGTGACTTCAACAATTTAATGGTCTGGTATTTACATTTTCCAAAGTACTGAATCCAATAGCCTTTGCTTATGGTCTTTTTAACGCTCAGCTTTAAAGTGCTTACAAACTCTTAGGCCTTGAGGGTCTGTTTGGTTTCAATACTTTTCTTTGGTGACCATATTAGCTTTATTGTACCAAAGACCTATTCTTGTTTAGCTTTTTCTGCGTGCCAATCTAAGGGTGTCAAATATCCCTATAGTTACCAGAAAAATTCTTCACAACTCCTAGTAAGGTAAAAGTTGGAGTATGTACCAACTATTTGGAATCTGAATTATTCCACACATTCTCACAGCATCGAAAGAGTTTGGCGTAGACTCATTTTTTCGTTCTTTAACCGCTTCATTCTGAATAATCTGAACCGGCTTACTATCCCAGTGCATACTCATAGATTTGAATCCAGTTGCCTCCGGATGCACTACACGACCCCTAATATTTATCTATGACATCCCCTGTGACCTTGTCCTGTTTTGCTGAAGCAGATAAGTTCTAACATTTCTTGAAAAACACTGCGTTTTTGTCCTCCGTTTTGTAAAAAGTTGACATCACTCTCTACCCAGATGAGATGGTCATAGGAACATAGAAGGAAATGAGAAAACTAATGAACTGACAAGACAGGGGGCGGCACCTATAACGAATTCGAAGCGGAAGAAATAAGCTGTCTCCAAAGTGTGCACAAATGGGCGATCTTCTTGCTATTACCCAATCAGGCCGTAGGAAAATTGACTAACATGGATACCTGCAAAATAACTAAGCAAATGTGGCCCAACTTCAACAAATCCAGGACGTGACAAATCCAGTACCGACGCGTTGTGAGGAAAGCCACGAGCAGACATATTCAAAATTACGTCAACAATAACCGGCCAATGTTCTTTAGGAGACCATACCAGGAAGATGGGAAGGCCGTACAACGATAGACATAGAAGCTGTAATCAAGAGGAAACAGTCTTTCACTATCTGTGTGAGTGCCCCAGTCAGGGTGCTCTAAGACATTTAATGCTGGGGGAATACTCGATCGTTAACTTGCAAAAGAAAATAGACGACATAGGCAGATTCACAGCCAAATCAATGTGGTTCGACTAATAAAAAGCAGTGGGTCTAGAAGTGATGTACCAAAATGGCATCTTTTTTGCTAATTGGCTCTGGGCTGTGTCACTCAGGCACCACCACCACCATAAGTTCATGATTGTACCTCTAGTCTGTAAGACTTTGTAACCAAAGGCTCAAAAAAATAAATAAAATGTTGGATGCTTCATAATGCTAACTTTTCCTCTTGAGCACATTATTGAATTTTTCTTTTGTTGTAAAATCGTGGAATCCATTTAAAGTTATGTAAAATTGAAGACATCTACCACTGTTTGCTTTTTGCAATTTTTCACAGCACTACCGACGCAGTTTATCTTAATTACTGTCAATAGGTCTACCATAATTTGTGAAAAATAAAACTCTTGCACCTTGTGAGGTGCTAGTAATAGTACGGCCTCCAGTACTAAGTTTTTTCTGCAGGGCAGTGCATACCACTTCACTCAAGTAGGTGCGCCAAGCAGCTCGGCTGAAGACTGTTTGGCAAACTCATACGTGCATATCCTCGTATGCACACATACTTATACACAGATATGTAAATAGGAGGCAGGCTCGCAGGTTGGTACGTTAAATGGTAGCTGAAGTATGGAAATGGGCAGGCAGGGCTTTCCGGTATTCAAGAGGCGTCGTAATTAATTATCTATAAATGCAGCAAGCAGGTGAAAAGCATGGCAGCGTGCACATGTTATACGAGTTTACTAGCATAAGGTCGCACACATAAAAATGCACATAAATAAGTATATTAAATATAATACATACGAAGGCAGATGTAGCAAATATACAAGGTGGCGCAAAATTAATCATCCAATTTCGGTTTTGAATAACTTTTCCCCTAAATAAAAAAACTGAATTAGAGTGATAGGAATCTAAAGGCAGATATATACATATATACAAGGTGGCACAAAATAAATCATCCAATTTTGTTTTGGAATATCATTTTTATTAAATAAAAAAAATGATTTTGAGCAATAGAAATGTGAAGGCAGATATATACATTTACACAAGGTGGCGCAAAATTAGTCATCCAATTTGGTTTTCGGATATTGTTTTACTAAATAAAAGAAATGATTTTGAGTAATGGAAATCTGAAGATATCTGTGAGAAGATAAGGTGGCGCAAAATTAATCATCTTTTTTCATAACTTTTCCACTGAATAAAAAAAATTATTTTGAGTGATAGGAATTTAATGGCAAATATTTACAAACATACAAAGTGGCGCAAAACTAATCATTAAATTTCGGTTTTGAATAACTTTCCCCCTAAATAAAAAAACTGAATTTGAGTGATAGGAATCTAAAGGCAGATATATACATACATATATACAAGGTGGCACAAAATAAATCATCCAATTTTGTTTTGGAATATCATTTTTATTAAATAAAAAAAATGATTTTGAGCAATAGAAATGTGAAGGCAGATATATACATGTATACAAGGTGCGCAAAATTAGTCATCCAATTGCGTTTGAATAACTATTTTACTAAATAAAAATATGATTTTGAGTAATAGGAATCTGAAGGCAGATAGATACATATACACAAGGTGGAGCAAAATTAATCACCGAATTTTGGATTTGAATATCTTAAATAAGAAATTATAACTTTTAAAGATATAAATCTTCACTTTGACCTTTATGCGCTCCACTCCTTGTCTATTTGTATACTGCTGCTACCTAGTTTAAAAATTTTCTGATAGGCTGATAAACTTTGAGCTACCCTGTATATATTATATTACAATATAGTGATCCCACGTATTACACTTGCACATACTCACACATACTTAAGTAGGCGAATATGTCTTGCATAAGAACTCTCGCTTATTTGCATTTACGTGCACGGACGTGCCGTGGCATTAAGGCTTGCGCGATTGCCGATAAGCGGCGACACATGATTGTGTGGATACACTTCCATAGAAACTTGGAAGCCTACTCTTGTTTGTAAGTATTTGAGGTGCTTACATGATAGATATACTGCATTATCTTTGCTTGCAGGCTTTGTACTTGGGCGACCTGCTTAACTACCAGCTGCTTAATTACTTGAATAACTTAGTTCATAAGTAGTTGGAATTTACATAACATTTATGAAACTTATACCAACCAATGGGAGGACATATGAATAATAAATGAACTATTTTCCCACAAATGGGCTTCAATACTTAATACTATTGCTGAGTAATACCAATCCCAGATCAAGTAAGAAAGGTGTAAACTAAACTAATAAAGCGGTGTAGGGAATGCATTGGGCAGAGTTTGTAAAATATGATAAAGATCATTTTACAGCACACAAATCGGACTTGCCAACTATTGATGGTATGGCAGTGTTTCTTTAGACACTCACCCTCTCATCTATGGCGGGAATGAGAACAAAAAAGTTTTGAGAGGTTGAACGACTCATAAAATAAAATTAATAAAAATATTGTGATGGGATATTGTAGATATTGAAATATTACAATTTAAAGCTAGGTTTTTAACAAATAAAAAAAAAAAACTTACCTACGAAACTTTAACTCTTTTTCACTTTTAAACAGCACATTGCAAGCACACACACATACACTCACACTGTGATTTACTTAAAAATGCACACATAACACTTATTTTAATGAAGCTAATTGCTTTATTTTATTATGCATCTAATATCCTCTTAGCCACACATAATCGCACCCGAAGTCCTCCCGCCAACCGTCAAGCTCGGAAGTATATTCTGAAGCGCTCCTTTACTAAACTGTGTAAACTAGCGCTTTCACCCGTATAATTACACACATACATTTTTAATATTCATACATGTAATCATATACAGGGTGGACCATTTAAAAATGAGGCAACTTCTGCAGTATTTATGAGAAAATCCTTCTAGCCTAGAAGAGTGCCTACCTAACAACCAATGGCCGGTGACACAAACCACGACTTCGCGATGTTCTCTCTTGAGAGGTTGAGCAACTCTACTGATCTTCTCTTATCAATTTGCGGCCAAATTAGTCTGGTTGTAACACAAGTATTTTCTTCTCTTCATGAACTATTGGTTTGCTGGAGAATATTATTTCTTATCCTTCATTTGCAAGTTGCCATAGGAATTCCAATATAGCCTCTGTTTACAAGCAGTGCAAGATAAGCACCATTTCAGGTTGGCTCATCAGCCTTAAAATTTCCTTCAATATCTTTATATCCCAGAACCCATGTAAGGCTGACCTTCAAGATGGTGCTAATATCATTTAGAGCTGCCAGGCTTTTCTGAGCAACCTTTGATCTCATAAGCAGCCTTTGATTTTAGTATAACTGCCTCCATTGATTTGATGGCCACCTGGCCGAGGAGATATTTATCTTAGTTTTTGTTACGGCGCGTATGTTAAGCTACACAGTTTCCTCCTTCATGGCTAAGATTTTTGTTTGGTAGACGCCACAGTAGCCCGGAAATCGCCCAGATAATTCCAGTCCCGATTCTTTTGAAAAAACCTCACGGCCTACTTTATTTTCGGGCATGGATCCATCCGTGCAAACATTTATTTCCTCTCTTCTCTCTCTCCTTTTGACGGGATGTTAATTTTGAAGAGTCTGTTGAAGGTTGGTTTAGAGAAAAAGTAGTCGATTTCTTGATTATCACTACCCATAGAATGTATAAGTAGTAGCACGACCGAACTGCCTGGTCTTCCATACTATTAGTCTGAGCGGTGAAGCGGCGGCCACTTGTTTCCGTATCAGATTTAGAGCAGCACCTCGAGCGCTTTATTTGGCCAGGCGATTTAACTTCACCAGACTTTTATTTGTGCACTTATTTGAAATCCCCTTATAGGCCAACATTTCGAAGATTCTATTGAGCTAATAGACAACCAACACCCGACGTGGAATTGCCACTTAATCGGCCGAACTACGTAATCAAAAATGCCGAAAAAGTGCACATTTGACAGCCACACAGAATTCCTTCTACGAGATCATGATCGAAAATCAATTGGAACCAATCTCCTTGAGCTGCAATAAATATTAACCCAAATTAACCACAAAGCATTTTTTTCATACTTTTTTTCAGAAGTGTATGCTCCCATTTGAAATGGCTAACGCTGTAGTAATGGAAGCAGTCACTCTACTCGTTCGTTGAGCATTTGCATTTTTGCATACCTCCGATATGCAATATGAAGCGTCATGCTCACATTTCTCTATTCAAATGGTAGGCTGCTCATTTTTCGCATAATTACTCACAGGTACACCTAGCAGTGAGTTTTAAAGGCTGCGCATATTGAGGTGCGAATAAAAAATATTTAGCTAAGCAGGTGTGATCAAAAAATGTATAGTTCAGTAAAAAGAAATCTATTATTTTTGCATCGCATTGTAGACTTTATTCGGCCAAGTAAAAATTATCTGATTTGGATGAAATATGCACTATTTTGTTCAATAACTTGTTATCATTTTGAAAGCAATTCCATTGTACCACTCATAGATAACCTAGTTCGGATTGGCCAAAAATTGGGACACTTGATTTTCATAGGTCTCCCTAGAACTAAATTTTTCATAGACAGTAATCACGTTGTGCCTAATTTGGATTGTAGGGTGGAGCTCATGAAGCTTTTGCCACTTTTGGTGTGTCGCTCTGTCGCTAAATCACCTTCATTCAATGGGATTTACCGAAAAATTGGGAGCCTCACGAGCTGAACGAAACAAACAAAGAAAGTCGAATTTAAATTGCTTCTCAGCATCTCTCCTGCCATCGAGAAATACGCAGTCATATACAGCGCTTTTTGTGCCGAATAGTCACGCGAGATGAGAAATGGGGCCTATACATCAATATAAGGCAAAGAAACGACTGGGTGGCCCCAGGAGATATGCCAAAGCTGAGAGTCAAGCCGGATCTTCATTCAAAGAAGATCATGATATGTGTTTGGTGGGACTGGGAAATGCTCGAAAAGAATGTCACGGCCAACAAGAAGCTCTACATTGCCTAGCTACACCGTATATGATTGAAAAGACCTGATCGACATGGTCAAACCATACTCCATCACTACAACGCCAGTCTCCATGTTGCAAAAGTCGTCAAAGTCGCACTCCAAGAGCTCGAATGCGAGGTCCTTCAACATCCACCGTATTCTCCGGACCTTGCTTCGATAACAAAGAGGTCCTTAAAAACTGGCTCAACAACTTCTTTCACCCCATATCAGGCGATGTTTTGTGGAACGGCATTAGCAAATTGGTCGAGAGATGGGAAAAGGTTGTAAACAGCAACGGCGAATATGTAATTAATTTCTTTATTGATATAATTATTGCTTTTTTTTTTTAAATAAAAGCCTTCGGTAAAAACGCTACGGATTTATTCCTCAACCCAATAAATGAGAAAAAGGCAATCTATGTCGGCTTTACTTATAGAAATATTTACCCCTTACACTGACATCTCAGCTTCAATTTTGAAAGACCTTTTACTAGGGTATGAAACTTGAAATCTAGCTAAGGTTCAAGAGCAAGAGTTTAAGGTGGTTTCTTGGGAGAAAGTAGCTATCATTCAAAATAAGCTACTCATTCAGGTTGGGTTACGATGGTTACCACTCTCAGTGAGGACAGCGGGGCACACTTGTTTAGCCGTAACACCTGGCTGGGTGTTGGACCAAACCAATTTATTTTAAAAAACTAAATCAGAAGTAGAAAAATAATAGCTCCGGTTTTCGAAGTTTGCCTAAAATTTCGAGATAAGCGCTTTCGAAATTCGAAATAGGGGCTTTAGTAAAAATTTATTTAAAATGAATGAGCGTAAATAACTAAAAAAGAAAACTTAACCCATCTATTTAAATAACATATCACTTTTTTCGCACAATATTTTATTACAAGTGCAATTAGAGATCAAAAATCAGATCTTCGAATAATGAATCATTTAAAATTTGTTTACCGATTTTTAAAAAATTAGTGTTCTTATAGAGGTGTTTAAGCGCTTTTTTTTTATAAGCTCGGAACTTTGTATATAAAAATTAAAAAAAAAAACTTGTTTGCTCCAGTTCTTCAGTCCAAAAGTCTTGGCGTCGTTATGAACCCTTTTATAAGGCACATACAGCTTATTATTTTAGACCTTCAGACCATGTCCAGCCCTGCTAGTATGTTAAAACTTGATGTATGATTGATCCGGCGATTTGGAAGTCGTTTAGCTTAGTTCAGCATTTTGTGAATAGTTTTCAATTCTACTTTTTTTAATTTCACTTAAATTACCTCCGCGAATAACTTTGCGATGAAGACCCTAATTTTCAGTATATCCGAGCGAGTTTCCCCAATTATCTTATCAATAACAATTTCAATTTTATAGTTGGACTCTGGAATTGTATCTGAATGATGGGCGTAATATGTATGCTCAGCAGCATCTCTCACAGATAGTCTAGTGACGTTAAATCGTAGCTTCTGGGTAGCCCGTTGAAGTCACCGTTTTGTTTGATTATTAATTTTTCAAAGATTGCCAAAAGTTTTCAATATTTTCCCACTTTTTTTCAAGCAAATAGCGACTCATTTTATAAACGCCTCCCAAAATTCAGACACACTTCGTTATACCAAAAACTAAAAAAAAATACAAAAAAATTTAACTCCAGACACATTTTTCCACTTGTTCCTTTGTAACTTTCGTACAATAAATCTGCATTAGAGCAAACTTTTATCGAAGTTTTAGCTTTAATTTCCTCTAATTTTTCTTGCACAGCTGAATCTTGCTTACAAAATTGCGAAAGTCATGTTGATTGTACTTTTCATTTGGTGTTTGTTGTTTGCACTTTTTCATTTAAGTTTATTGACCTTTTTGCCACTTTTTAAATTCTGCTGTTTTTCTTTATTTCGCTGTTCATCGACCTAAATCTGTTCGTGTGCAAGAACGCAAGAACTTACACATACATACATACATATGTACACATGTACATATGTACACCGTTGTAACTTTTTTTATTCATACTCCTACATGTAAACGCGCCAAGTGTCCATTGTTAGACGCTTTTAAATGATTCGCACACTCATATGCACCTACATACACCTACATATACAACTAGAAGAAATAGTTGAAACAAATAAAACAAAGCAATAAAAAGTTATGAGTAGGAATAGCTGGCTGTGTTGCAGCGTGGGCAACATTTTTCTTCTAGATATGAGACTGGTTTGTGTTTTATACAATTTTAGATATGTACATAGATATTTTGTATTTAATATGGAAGCAAAATTGTAGCTCTTGGGCGATCATTACTTACTGTTACTTATTTAAGTTTTATGCTCATGTTTCTAGCGGTTGTTTCAGTTTCATTTCCAATTTTAATTCGGGAGTTTCTGTTAATTCAATCTCGTATTATAATTTGCGATTCAACGTAGTTTTTGATTAAATAAGAAAAATATGAAATATAAGATAATGTTTTGGGAATGACATTACCTGGTTTAACAAGTTTAACAAGAAATATTTGTGGATATAGGGCAACCCTGGCTAAACAGTGAAATAGGTAAAATATTTTATATTAAACCCTAAAATACTAATACCAAACAAAAAAGTATCTAAAAGATGCTACTACTGAAATACTCGTAACTTCATAGGGTTGTCACCAATCTAAATATTAATGTTGAAAACTTATTTCATACGTGAGTTAAAATATATTACATTATTGGTATATATGTGTCTAAAACTAGTTGTAAAAGCTTCAATCCAGAGATATGTAAACAGAGTTGCCATCTTCTTAGAAAACTAAACACTCATAACTAATTGAATATATGAGTTAAAGAAATTTTACGTTATTGTTATATATTTAAAATTAGTTGAAAGTATAGGGTATGGACATATATATTAATAGGGTTGCCACCTATCTATAAAACGAGAGCTAAAATTAATTTAATATGCGAAATAAAAAAATATTACATTGCTGGCATATAGTAACTAAAAGTAGTTGACAAATCCATTATCCAGAGATATTTTAACAAAGTTGCCACGTTCTGAAAATAGTTGAGAAAGTTTCGACCCAAACATATTTTGATGGAGTTATAGCCTATGATATGAAGATAAACACTAAAATACATCTTCACATATGTGAGTTAAAAAATAGTACATTATTGGTATATATCTATACAAAAAATTTGCGAAACTTTGGTTTAGCCATATTTTGATTGGGAAGCCACCTATCTTGAAAAATGAACACTGAAAACGAATTTAATGTGGGAATTTAAAAAACTGTTTTATATTGGTATATATTTAAAATAGTTTACAAGCTAACGTTGATACATACTTTAACAGGGTTGCCACCTATCTATAAAATGTGAGCTGAGAATGACTTTAATTTGGGAATTTCAAAAATATTTTTATATCATCATATATGATATTTAAAATTAGTTGAATCAGTTTTTGTTCAGGCATATATCAATATGGTTGCCAACTATTTATAAAATGTGAGCTGAAAATGAATTAAAAATTTAAATTTAAAGAAATATTTTTATAATGGCGTATATTTAAAATTAGTAGACATTTTTCAGACTTATATCAGACATATATCCATAGGGTTGCCATCTATCTATAAAGTGAGAGCTAAAAATCAATTTAATGTAATTTTAATAAAAAACAAATAATTAAAAAAATATGTTATGCCTTTATCCAGAGATATTTTGACAGAGCTGCTACATATTTCAAAAAAGTAACATTTATTTGTGAATTAAAAAAAAAAGCCTTTTATATTATTATTTTATTTTATGTTTGTACTTATTTATGTATATAAAATTAGTTAAACACAGTTTTTTTTCAGACATATTTTCATAGAGTTGCCATCTGAATATATACTGAGAACAAGTTTGACGAATATAAGCAAAATATTACATTATTAGCGTGCATCAAAGGGTGATTCAGATACAAATCCGGGCATACATAAACAGGGTTGCCACCTATGGATTTGATGATTGATGGATTTGAAAATTTCAAAACACTGATCGTTTAAGGAAATACTGCATTAAGCCTTTTAAAGTTAATATGTGGTAACTTCAGAAAAACACTACATATGAAATGTAGATTCTCTTTAGATACCTTTTAGAGTTTTAAGGTATAAATTTGCCTTCGTCGTATGTTACAATTTAATTTGGAAAATTAAAGCGAGAATTTTAAAAATTTTATTTAATAAAGATAATTATGTGCTAAAACGATGTAATTTAGCCTGATTTGTGCTTAAAACAAAAAATAACAATAATAAACCAAATAAAAACATAAAATAAAAAAATTAAAAAAAAAAAATATTTTATACCAGATGCCAAGATGTTTTAAAGTCAATATACGCTTAACACACAACATAACGAAATCGTGAACACCTTCAAAAACAGTAAAACCCCCCTTAGGCGAACACTCAATGTAAGTTAGCACCACTAAAGTGAGATAATTTTAGCCTGATTTGTATTAAAAAATAAAAATAAAATAAAAAAACATGAAAAGATATACCTGATGCCATGTTGTGTTAAGGTTAATAGACAGACACTTTACACACAACATAATGCGAAATCGTGAGCACTCTAAATACAGCGTAACCGCTCTTGGGCAAAGGCTCACCGTAAGTCAGCTTTTGTCCGTGCAAGACAGGTCTCCGCTCCAATTTCTTCAGATCCAAAAGATTTCGTATAGAAGAAATGCCTGCTCAAGGGAAGTGTCCATTTGGAGAAGTTATACTGAATGTCCAAAATATTTTCCCTTTTCAAGCCTTGCACATAAAGCCAGGTCGTCTCTTCTTCTCTTTTTGAAGCCTGTTGACAAAATTTCTCAAGAAATAATGAGCCCAAATTGTGCACACTTCTTCATAGTAAAACTAGCGCTGAAACGAAGGATTATTTAATCTCAACCAATTTTACCAAAACATGAATGATAAAAATCGCAAGAAAATTTTTACAGTTTTGTACACAAAAATACAAAAATTTAAATCACATTTTTTTCCATATTTTGATTTACAATTTTTTTTTTGGCTACCGATTTATTTTATTATACACAGAAAATTAGTTCCGAATACCCGAAATTGAAAAACTTTTTAACTTTGAAAAAAAAAATCAAATTTACTACTTAAAAAGATGTAGAGAAAATAGGATTATTTGGCCTATTCTTTTGATTTTTGATTTAGTTTTATTTTGAATTTTTTCATTCCGGTCATTATTATAATCGGCCACTTAAATCAATCTTGATCTTACATCCACTTAAATTTTTGGTGGCAAGTGCTTCCTTCCACATTTTCATTTCATTTATATCACTCAGTTTTACTTGCTCTCATTCCGAACTTCTGGTGCTTGCTATATTTATTATTATTGCATTATTTCAAGCCATACAAAGAAAAAACTTGAGTAAACGCATTACCACAATTTCCGCCCATTTTAACAGTTCGTTGCGCACTTAACAGTTTAACGCTTTTATGTACTTTCGAAGAATTTGGCCAACAACTCGTGAACGGAGTATGAGAAAAAAAAATCAGAATCCGTCTCATGTAAGTTACAATTGCAGCTAAAGTTGGATTTCTTATGGCAGATTTTTTGTGTAGTTAGTCAGCGCGTATGAGTAACATTTCTTCAAGCAAATATATTATATTATGTATGCTCATCTACATGCGCACTGTACATTGTAGAGCTGTGGAACAAGCTTTTTAGCATACAAGAAATACGAATAAATTCAAACCGTATTTGATGGTGAAAAACTACTTAAAAATATAATATAATATGCACGTATTCTTACTCTTCGAAGCTTGGCTAGATTGTTAATGAATTTTGAATGTCGCACTTGTGTGTTCGTATTAAAAACTGAATCCGTATAGCATAAATTGAATCCGTATAGCATCTGAAAAAACTCTAAAAAATACAAATGATGCGTATTCATGATTTGCTCCTTACGCAGTACGTCGACATTCTTTTTATATGGAGAAAATGCAAAACGCCGTCAAGGAAAAAAAAAATAAAATCATCAACAGGATTTCCTTCCTTTATTACAATAAAATTTAATAAATAAAATAAAACATCATACAAAAAATCTTTCTAGAAACTTAGAAACACGTACAAAATTGGAAACTTGGATTTATCTTAACATGAAAAACATTCGAAAAACAAAAAAAAGTTGTAAAACTACTCAACACTGAAAAAAATAGTTTAAAAAAACTAAAAAACCCGCTTTTATTGCTAATCGAACTAAAAAGTATAAAATAAATTTTAATGACAAGGGGACCTATAATGAAGTAATAGCAAATCGAAGGATCAGTCATAGTCAACTACCTCAGAACAGAATTATAACAAAAATTAAGATACAAATAGAGTAATTCAAATTAGAGTTAAAAGCGTGAGATGCTTGATATAGTAAATATTACAATCATTCTATTGGCAACTACCTATGTACAGAGGGTTATGAAAGTGAAGCAAAATGCATCCCACGCTTTTAACTCTAATTTGAATTACTCTATTTGTATCTTAATTTTTGTTATAATTCTGTTCTGAGATAGTTGACTATGACTGATCCTTCGATTTGCTATTACTTCATTATAGGTCCCTTTGTCATTAAAATTTATTTTCTACTTTTTAGTTCGATTAGCAATAAAAGCGTGTTTTTTAGTTTTTTTAAACTATTTTTTATTTTCTACTTTTTAGTTCGATCAGCAATAAAAGCGTGTTTTTTAAATTTTTTTAACTATTTCTTATTTTTAGTATATGTAGGTGTTTACGAGTAATATACTATTACACAACCGCACACTAAATACTAACCTCAATGGTGCTGTGGAAACTAAAAATTCCCAATGTTTGTTTAAAAAAATACCCAATTCATGTTTCTACCGGTATGGCAATATTGGCAAATGTTATAAAAAATGCACTTTTTTCAGCGCTCTCACGAGAAAAAGAGTTTCCCATCTAGTCATCTATGTTGTGTGTTCCGAGTCGATCAGATTTTTAGAAGCCAGTGAAAATTAAGCTCAAAAATTCCGTTACAGTCATTCATACATACAACCCGAGCTAATAAAAGTGTGTTAAAAAAATAAAATATTAATTCTGGCAATCCTAATAAGGATAATGGAAAATTTATCTCACATGTCTCACACTGCACTCGTTCTTCGTGACTATTTCGCCAAAAATTCCACACATATCGTTCCGCAACCACCGTATTCACCTGATTTGCTCCGTGTGACTTCTGGCTATTCCCAAAACTCAAGAGACCACTAACGGAAATGGACTATTTGGCATGTTTCGGGGATTGGAAAAATCGTTGGCATAAGTGTATTACATCGAGAGGGCATTATTTTGAAAGGGATGAAATTGATTTACAAGAATAAATAAAGTTTTTTCATTTTACAACCAAATTCATCTTACTTTTTGCCCACAGGTAAAAAAAGAAAATATTAATCCTGGCAATCCTAATAAGGATAATGGAAAACTTTTATAAAATTATTGCATTGTCATCGGTCTTTGATAGGTGTGCAAAATTTCAAGTCGATCAGATGTTTAGAAGCCAGTGAAAATTAAGCTCAAAGATTCCGTTACATACATACATACATACATACATACATACATACATACATACATACATACATACATACATACAGCCCGACCTAATAAAAGTGTGTTAAAAATATTGATGCGCTATCTTTTGGTTGCGAGGTCTGTTTTACTCATGGCGCAGCCAGCATACAGCTTCCCACAGTTCTTGGTCAGTGTAAAAACTAGCTTAGATTAGGGGAAAAGATTTTGAAAGGTGTGCTCTTTAACAAACCGTTGTTCGTCTCTAAGCGATTTTGACAGAATCAGCTGATGAGGGGACGTAACTTGGGGTGAGTTTACAAAAAAATTGAGATTGTCTGGCTAATATGAGAAAAAATTTAGCCAATTACATTTCGTTGCCATCTGAACAATGACTGATCGGACGAGTAAGTGGATATGTGTAAAATTATTGTACAAATTTTGGCTGGCAATAAGATTGGGTTAGGGTATATGAAAAAAAATCAACACTGCCTTCGCCCATTGGACGAGTATGTGAAATGGACGTGCAGAAGACAGAATTCGACTACCGAAACTACCAAGTGACGTGACAGCCGAAGTCCCCTCACAATTTTTTTTCACCATAGCTAAATAGCAAACCTCGTAAGTCATTCATCTTTGTAACTAAGGTGAGAAGGTGAACGCTGGTGGGTGTAGATATTTACCGATTCAAGCAGCAAAAGCGAGATGGTGACAGCGGAAAGAGTTCGTTCAATACATTTTATATTTACTAACTAATTTCCAGCCAAACTAATTCGATTCTTTTTTTGAAATGAAATAATAAAAAATATGAAATACAAGAAAATATATATACGAGGTGTGTTCAAAAAACGAGGCAAATTTGACATATCGCGTGCTACGTACATTCGACTTTCGATTATTATTTCTCTTTATGTTAGTACACTCGTCTCGAAGATATCTTCACGGTTTTAGCGTCATAGCATTTTTAGTTTGTTTGCCAGAGGCACAAATAAGGCAAGAGTTTTTCGTGTTCGGCGATTTTCTGCTATCGAAAAAAATGGATCAAAGAATTTGCATAAAATTTGTGTAAAAAATGGAATTAAGTGCTTAAAAACACTTGGAATGCTGTCAGTGGCACACGGTGAGAGTACTCTGAGACAAACAAATGTTTTCCAGTGGTACACGTTTTTTACAGAAGGTCAAGAAGATGTGAAGAACGACGATCGCTCTAGATGTCCCAGCACATCAACAACCAATGAAAATGTTGAGAAAGTAAAGAAAATTGTTTTAGAAAATCATCGAATCACAATTAGAAAATATGCTGAGGATGTCGACATATCGGTTGGCTGATGCTGTGCAATCTTTTAGGAAATTTTGGGCATGAAGCGTGTGGCAGCAATGTTCGTTCCAAAACTGCTGAATTTTTACCAAAAACAACGTCGCATGAGCATCGCTCAGGAACTGTTGAGTGACATCAACGATGATTCAGATTTGCTTAAAAGGGTCATAACTGGTGACGAATCATAGGTATGTGGTTATGACATCGAAACCAAAGCCCCATCGTCCCAATGGTAGTGTCCAGCAGAGCCAAGACCAAAAAAATCATGCCAAGTTCAATCAAATGCCTGGGTTTTGCTCACTGTTTTCTTCGATTACCATGGCGCAGTGCATCGGGAGCTCTTACCATAAGGTCGCACGGTAAATAGGTGAAGTTATGCGCCGTTTGCGTGAAGCAATACGAAAAAAACGCTCGGAATTGTAGAAAAAAATGCATAGCTTTTGCACCCTGATAATGCATCTTTGCTTGTGAAAGATTATTTGGCCAAAAACAATACCGTGATCATGCATCAGCTACCGTATTCACCAGATTTGGCTCCGTGCGACTTTTTATCTGTTCCCAAAATTGAAGAGGCCTATGAAAGGGTGGCCTATGCGGCATCGGTAGTCTAGCGTCTGGGCGTTTATGCACTAGCCTGCCATCCCAGAGGTTGCGGGTTCGAGGCCCACAGAAAGCACGGCCTTCGCACTATTCCAGATTTACCTACTTTCCCTGTTTCTAAAAAAAAACCCCAACCCCAAAACTCTTATCCTTTCCATTATTACTCCCGCACAATAGTCAGCGCAATATTTGCATTGTAGCAAGTAAAACACACAGCTAGCCAATGCATCAGTGACGCCAGCAAAATGAAGCGCAGACACACCAAGCTTAGCGAAGTCCTCAACCATCTGTGCGATCCTTCTGGCAGAAAAAGGTGAAACACAGATGGCGCTCCAAGCAGTAAGAAGGCGTTGTTTCTAAGCAACGACTGGTGGGCATTTCCACCATTTAGGACTGGTAGCGGTAGGCTAATCACCTACCCTATTAAAAATATATTAACGAAATCAACGCAAGACTGAGTCTTGTGGAGGCCCTGTGCTCCCGAGAGGAGTGAACAAGGCACAAAAAGTGAAAGGATGGCATTTTGCGATGAATGAGGAGATAAAAACTGAATCGCTGCGACAGCTCAAGGAAAACCACTGGCAGAAGTGTATCTGAGGGGACTAATTTGAAGGAGATAAAGTAGGAATTGATTAATAAATAAATATTTTTTGAGAGCATTTCAAATTCCCCATATTTTTTGAACACACCTCGTAAATGCGATTGGTCTTTAAAAAGAACATATCGGAAATTGCATGATTTGTTTGGGTAGAAATAATCGTCTAAATGAGCTGGAAATTGCATGATTAGTTTGGTGGAAATAATCGTCCAGATGAGCCGAAAGTTCAAGATTTGGTGAAAAAATTTCAAGCAACGGATTCTGTCGGGGATAGAAAAAGGACTGTGATGCAATGTGTTGCTGAACAACCTTTAGACATATAATTTTAAGCGCCGTATTTTGAATAAAAATCTGAAAGAAACTAAATCTTTTGCAAGTTTTTTTATGCCCGTCTTTTGAAGGACCCTTATAAGATACTGCTCCCTATACGACGCCTACGGAAAAATACGCAAAACTTCCGTTAAATGAAAAATCGTTTTGTTTTTTTAAAAAAATCCCTTGAATAAAATATTTGAATTTATTTTTAAAGTACTTCAATTAAAGGTACACTTGTGCTCACATAAATAAGTCACTTTATATTTTAACAATATTCGCAATAATTTCAATAAAAAACCTTTTTTGTACATTTTTTATAAAATTATAGTTCATTGAAAGACGAAAATTCCACACATTTTATAAGTTAGAGTTCCAAACTATTTGAATAATTCGCAAAAATTTGGAAAATTTCAAAAAAATTGTAGATATTAAAAATTTTAACTTTTTATTTCTTTATTTCATTTTTATTATTGGTTCATTGAAATTTTTTTTGAAATAATTTTGGACGAAATTCGCAAAAAGTTAGAAAATTTCAAAAAAATTTTATTAATATTGCAATTTTTTTTTATTTCCATTTTATTATTGTTTCATCGAATTTTTTTACAATAATGCTCAAGTTTCAGGTCACTCGAAATCGCGTTGATGTTTGAACATTTTTTTTACATGCCATATTTCTCCTGTTCGGAAGTCTTTTATACGGAGGAAAATGGCTAAACCTCGTGCGCAAAAAAAAACTTCAAAAATCAACGCGACTTTTGATCGAATTAAAATTAGCACCCTTTTACATTAAACTTCATTGGGCCATAAAACTGCGCACTCAAAAATTTTCTGGGAATTTCGAAAAAAAAGTAAAATTATGATAATTTTTTTTTTTTTAATTTGCTAAATTTTAGCGAATTTCGTCCCAAATTTGGAGCTGTGATTTGTAACATTTTAATTATTATAACAAACTATATTTTTGTAAAAAATTAGCGAACAAAATTTAGCATATAAAATATTATAAAATGATAAACTGACTTAATCATGTGAGCTCAAGTGTATGTAGATAGGCTGTAAGGAAATATTCCCACAACAAAAAAAAAATGAACTCAATTAATCTTCTCCACCATATTTTTGTACGAAAATTACCCGAATTTTCTCTCCACAGTTAATTCCATCAAAATACATTGCCTGCTGTGGCTCTGCGAAATCAAAAACTTTTAATTTTGCATAATTTCGCATCATCGTTTCACACATAAATCAGTCCACATTTTTTTTTTTTCTGTGGTTTCTTTGTAAATTTTTTTATACGTAGTCACACGTCAGTTATGCAACAAGCCACGTTTTTCAGTCGTTTTACTTAAATTTTCTATTTTTTGTTTGGGTTTTCTTTTTTATCAACTTTTTCTATTGCATACAAATTCCATGAACTCAATATTCGCTGTAACTGCAGCAAGTGAAAAAAAAATATTGTTAATTATTTAACCTAGAATTTCGTCACTTGACGCTGATTAATGTTTACGCCTGCCTTGGCGTTGCTACGCTCCTGCTGCTTCTTCTGCTTCGCACATCCGCGTGCAGTCCCCCAACTGTATGGGTGAGCGGCTGTGCAGTTCGAATGAGTTCCTCGCCACTGCTGATACATTTCCGCTACTTTCCTGTTTGTCTTTTATGGGCCGCCTAAGCGAAGTGTGCTTGCGACTCTTCATTAGCAATCATCAGCTGCCAACTGCGCGGCGCTCAACTGAGCCCATTTATTTGTTTTAGTTTTTTATTTTTGCTTTTTTCATTTCCGCTCTTATTTTAACAAGCCTACTTTATTTGCTTTAGTATTTGACTTTATCAACTTTTCTGGCAATTTTTACGATCTCAGCTTAAAGTCTTGTGCTGATGGATGTGTAAGTAGTATTTTGCTTATTTGCGTTCACTTTCCTGTTACTTTTATATTTGGCCTCCGAAGTTTTTGGTAATTAAATTCAGTTTTGAAATGTTTGAGCTTACTATAAGTTTTTTGTGTTTTACGCTGGAATGTCTCTTAAATAGTAATAAAATAGAGAACATTTTTATTGTTCTACTTTTTATTATTCCTACATTAAAAGTCATGCTTGACGGCTTCAATGGGCAGGATGGGCAAGAAAGTGATTCACGTCTACTTATGCGCTTCCGAAAGTATTTTTCTTATTCCAGTAACGCCTGAAAAATGCATAATTTTTTGGAATTAACCCACAAAAGTGCTCGCCTACCGAAGTTTTTACAGTATTTTTATTTAAGTATAAAAATAGCACTCACGTTCAAAATTTATGGGATTTCAGTTAGCCGTTTGTAGTTCGAATTTTGTTAGCTGTTGTCTGTGCAGTCTTTCTGCAAAGAAAATGCAAACTTTTCGCCCAGACAAAATTAACTTTCAAATTCCATCATTTATGCAGGGTAGGTCATTCAGAGAATAGAAAGTGAACTAAAGTTTCTTTTTGACTTTGATAGCCTAAGACCTTTGCCTCATTGGAAATGGTGGTTTTTGGGGGGGTTTCTTTAAAAGCGTGTAAAATGGAAACAAAAAAAGAATTTTTATTTTTGTTTTCAGCATTTCATTTTCTGATCCTTTGCTAAAATATGGCATTTTTGTTTAGGTCATACGAGGGTTGTTCAAAAAGTTGTCAAACTTCAAAAAATGTTCTTACAAAACAAGATATGTCGCTGGCGACACGAATTCTGGGACTCACAGGTGTGTGATATCAAAATGACTAAAAGGTTCTTGTTCAGTATGAGTGTCGTTATTGTGAGAGCTATGATCTTAAAAGCAAAACAAAACTTGGCAAAATGGCGGATTTTCAAAGACAAAACACCGTTCCATTTCCTTTACCCTATTTTTAATTTAAAGGTACGAAAAAATACTAAAACATTTTTTGAAGTGAAACTTCTTCAACGTCGGTGGACGAGCGAGAATGGGGAGTAAAATTTCAAGGCCATGCAACGTTTTGGGCATTTTCGTTCCGCGAGAGAGAAAAAAGGAGAGAGAGAGCTATACTTTATATATATCTTAGATACACTTTAGGCTTTTTTTCCTTAGTTTTTCCTTGTGGCTGCTAATTTCTAGTGAGAAATAACACTGCCTACTTTTTGGCGCTTGTTTGTTGGTGCAAACTTGTAGGAAATATATAATATTTTTGTGCCTACTTTTTGGCCTTATATTTCCTTGGTGCCTACTGTTTGGGGCATTTTTTGGTCCAAATATTTTTTGCGTGTATTTTGGTGCCTACTTTTTGGCGCTTTTCTCCGTTTCCTGACTAGTGCTTGTGCGTACTATAAAGGACTATCCATTCCGGCGTCGGATTTATTGGTATTGCCTTGCGGTAATTTGTGCTGTTGCTGCGGTCCTGGAATCGCTGCGTCTGTGCAGGTAATAAACGCTCGGAGTAGTGCGCGTTGTAGCCACAGTTTATGTCCGGCGTTTATCTATACCGGTCGACCCTTCTCCGTTTTTTGTAAATTTTTGTCTATTTGTATTCTCTGCAAATGTTGTGAATTTATTTAGATATATATTCTTTCTCTCTCTCTCTCTCTCTCTCTCTCTCATTCACTCTCGGGTTTCTCCCTGTTTCTTTGTTTGCCTTGAAAGTTTCACTTCTGTTATGTGTACTACACGTACCTTTTCCCCGGAATGATCGTCGTTCACCTGATAACGACATCAATTCTGTATAATTTAAATTTTATTTCATCAAAATTATTTCAGTAGAATCGGCTATATCTGCGTCCATTTTCCACGTGAAAACTTTTTGAACGAACCTCGGAAGACAAAAAAAAAATTTATTTTTTAACAATGGACCTAAAAATATAATACTGGTAACCGAAATAAAAAATCTTTTTTCGTTTCCGTTTTACACGCTTCTAAAGAAGCACCCTTCAAATGAGGCTAGGACCTCAAATAATATCTGTGATCTGTCAAAGAATTAGTTGATCGTTAAAATTTCACAAATTGTTCATTCTTTGATTGAAGAAATTTAATGAGCCGAAAATCGCTTGGTTGAAGATGAGCATTTTTAGTGAAGTTCATTACCATGGTCACATTTGGTGGTCAAAAAATCCACATGCAACCATTGCGCGGCGGAACGGAATAGGAAGGGATTTTAATTAGATGCCACCATTCGAGTTTTTTGCTTTCAAAATGTGCAGAAGGCCGCATTTCAGTCAATAGTAAGCTTTACGCGCCAATTTACCCAATTTTTTATTCCTCTAAATGATATCAGACGCCATTTGATTTTTATACGAAAGCATTTCGTGCCACACAGTGAACCCTGCATACGATATTTTATGCATTGTCTTCAAAAATCCAATAATTAGCCAAAATTTTGATGCCTATTGGGTGTATAGAAGATGCAAATTGTCTCCATTAAAAATATATGTTGAGCCAATCATTAAGGGACGAATTAAGATATATCATATTTACACACATCAATGCCGTGCAAGCTCAGTATGGGTATCTGTTAAAACAATAGCGTTGCCTTAGTCTCAAATGAACCTATTCAAATGCTTCAGTATTTGTTTCGTAATTTTTACAACGCCATTACGTCGGAAACGATGGGTGCCCTCCACGCCTAGCGGCGCATTCATGTCTACTGCTGCCACGCTTTGTTTCTTTACGGCAACCACCTCTTTTGTTTGGTTGGAGTAGTGTTGTTGCTCTTTGGGTCTAGCCTCTATTGGTCCTCTCGGCAATTCTAAGCGAATGCACTTTGCTATTTGCTGCGGCGAATTGGGCGCATCCCGCCCGCTATTGGCAGCCGTGCGCACTCTCTTCGCTTGCTCTTTGCGATCGTTCCCCATTGTGTCGGTTTGTGAACTTTGATTAGCCCGCACAGTGGGTGGCTTAGATATGCTGTGCATGTCTTATGCTTTCTGATGCTGCCTCTCTATTGCGCTCGCCAGGTCTTTCATTGGAATGTTGATATGCCTCTGCACTTCCATCATACCAATGAGCTCTTTTATTTTTTCTCCTATCACACGTAGCGGCTCCCCGTCTGATTCTCGCTTTGTCGCTTGCTCCCTTTCCTCTTCCTTCTGCTGTTGCGTGTCGTTTTTTTCCATGCCTGGAGTTTCACGCTCGCATTGGTGCTTTTCAGGAGTGAGTATTTGTTTTCTGACAGGTAAGCAAGCGATTCTCGCTCGTCTCACAAAAGGATTGATCTTATCGCTCTTTTCCTTCGATTCTCCGCATATGCCTGGAGACTCATTCGGCATTTTGTTGGGTGGTTTGCTTATGCCTGTGGGAGTCAGATGTTATTCACCTCTCACCGTAGCTGTCTGAGTAGATGTGCAGATGATAATCAGCTATTCTCTCTCTTCTCACCAGCACTTTGCACCATTCGCTAAAAATTTGCAGTTGTGTGAGCAGATGTGCTTATATTAAGCAACTGTTCTCTCTCTCAGCAACAACACTTTTCACCGTTTGCTTAATAATTTCTCAGTTTGTTTTACTTTGTTTTTTTATTTATAATAATTTTTTTTTGTCTTTGTCACTCTTTTGGAGTTTGATAAAAAATGGCTGTATTTACCCCTGGTTGGTCAGGTACTCCTGTCAGAAGCACTCACTGGTCACTGTCCTAGCTCCTGGGAGCACACTTGCACACTTTTTATCACTACCGTGGGACTTTTTCCCAAACTCATCGTCCCTTTGGTCAGAGCACTTGCAGAACACGTCTTTCACTGTTGACGTCTTTCATACAGTCTTCAGTGGGGGATTAATATTTGTTGTATATTAAACACAATCTGAACAGGTGTAGCCCTTGCTTAACTTCCATTTTTATGTTTATACCCTGCAGTGATTGCATTGTAAGTGGGTTCCCTAGTGGGTTACAATTAAAATGAGTGCAAGAAACCCACTTATTGGTATGCCGATGGCAGCTGAGTGGGAGGGATAAAACCAAAAAGATTCAAAAGAGTAGTCGATATGTCATGCAGAAGAACACAGCAGCCATTCTTAGGTCATTTTTCGTTAACTTCGCCTGAATGCAATGAAAAGTAGCCCTTCGGATGGAATAACTAGCTAAATATTGTTACAAGTTCGCTCAGATGCATCCCTTGAAACCTTACTTTTGTTTGCAGAAAATCAAAGTGAAATTGAGTGGGCAAAGATTTTTCTTCCAAATGTGGTAAATCTTTTAATATTATAATAAGAAATAAAATACGGAAATATTTCCAACGGCATCTTTTTCTGTTGGTCGTTGGAAGCGCCACGAGTTGCCAGAGGCACGTAAAATTACATAGGTAGCTGTTGTTATGTGATTAAAATATTCTCACACGCATTGTGGGCTTCAGAATTTTTTGTTACTGCGTTACACAAGAGAGATTTTGGTTATGCGTTGGCGTGAGTTTAAAAAATTATTGTATATTTGAATAAAAATTCTAAATTCATTACAAAAAGCAAACTTAAAAGTTATTTGATTTATCGCTTTATTTGGACAATAATATTAGCTTAGTCAGGAATACTAATTTTGCATCAAATGTTCCCCGTTTTGTTCGATAACTCTTTGTCCCCTTTTCATGATTCTTTTCTTCTTCTTGACTGGCGCGATAACCGCTTAAGCGATTTCTGCTGGTTCTGGTTTCGTGATTATACAGGGTTGCCAATATTCGATATTCCTGTATTTTTTGACAAAAACGGCAGATTGCTTAATGACATACCGCGTTAGAAGCGTCAATCCAAGCAGATTTTTACCATGGAACAGTACACGCCACGCGAGTGCTCCGAAATCTTTGAAATTTACATTCCACAAAAGAAGTCAATTGTGAAAACTCAACGTGCGTATAAAAAATTAAATAATGTGAAAAGTGCGCCTTCTAAGAACACCACTAAACGTTTGTACGAAAGGTTTTTGACTGGTGATGCTCTTTCTAATCCAAAGAGGCCAAATCAAAACCGACCAAGGCGTCGCCAAGGACATCCCAAAATCGCCGTTCTCTGCATTTGATTTGCATAATGATTCAATTGCATATAAGATTCAATTGATTTGCATATAAGATTCAATTGACGCAAATATTGTTGCCTGCGGACAAGCCTCGTCGATTAGAATGGACCCAAAGAGTCAACGAAATCCGTAGAGTCCGTCGAATATGGGCAAACCTCCCGTTTAAGAACGCGGACTTTCTGACACGTCGTTAAAGAAGTGTGAGACATGGCATTATATTGATGGAACACGATGCGCATTCAAGGCGCTAAGACTGGCCGCATTTCAGATCATCCAACGCCTATTCCTTCAAGGGTTTCTGAGCCATATGTGTACCAGTCTACTCCAGTTTAACTTATTGTTCAGTTCAATTCAGAACTTTTTTTTCAAATTTGATCACCTTAGTGAAGTCATATTTGGGTTAGTGGGAGCAGCAGCCTTAGCACTTCTATGTTTTTAGATAACGTTACTTTTCCTCTCCCGAAGCCTTCCCTGGCAATATTTAGCAGGATACGCTTGGCTGATTACTAAATGACTATATGTAGCGGTGTCAGCTCGAGCATCACCTCCGTCGCAGCAGTAGGGCAGGTCCGCATCGCTCCCGTGATGCTCGCGCATGCTAAGCGCTGCCCGCACTGTCGAAAGAGTGGCTCTCGATGTCCAACCGAACGCTCCCTATGTGGTCAACCGTATGAAATAAACCTATCGGATGTAACTTCAGTATCTATCCGATTTAGTACACAGGGAGTTAAAAGAATACGGAATATTACGCTTTATAGCGCAACCGCTACTCAGTTCTCAGGCAATTTTACAGAGAGAGTTTTAAGCCCTCGCTGTGGCTTTGTTTGTGCTTTTTTGTTTTTGTTGCACAAACTGTCATTTGTTTCCTATTCACATTTTTATTATTTTAAGCCTTCATATTAGCCTGATCTAGCTTTTCATTTCGGTCAACAAAAGTTCATCCTTTGACACCATCTGCCCAGCTGTCCCTCGCAGCTCATTTAAATTTGTGATCTAGCAAAGTTACACTCAAAATTCTACTTAATTCTTGTTTCAAATTTTATTTTATTAATTTTATGCGCACACTTTTGCTTGTCTTTCTACAATTTTCATCAGAATTGGGTAGAGTTATATACTTCAAGCAGTGACTTCCCATCATTACTCACCACCTTTCAGCAAAATTTTATTACAGAAAAATTATAAATGTCGGTTTCCACTTTTTTTTGCTGCATTTTTCTTTTCAGCACCAACATTACCTAATTATCTATAAGTCAATTCCAATATTCTCTTCCTACACATAAGTCGAGTCATATTTGCATGTACAAGTACTCGTGTAGCCTCTCATCATCTCGGAAATTTTTTTTTATTAAATTTAGTTAATTTAAACTCAATCCCACTAAGCCCAATTACCACAAAATTGTTAAGCGAATTTAAGCATGCAACTCATTGCCACTGGCAAATAATGTAATAATCTTCAATAACACATCAACACATCGTTAAATATTTAAACGTGTCGATTGACAAGCCAATTTAGTGACGACAAAATTCAGGCAAACAGAGAGAGTGGCATGCAGGCAATGAATTTTAAATTGTCACAAAATATTTTAAAAATTTAAAGGAATGCAAGAATGGAAATGAAGATAAGTGAATTGGCGTTATCAAAACATGTCAAAGGCCGTACAACGATTAACGCACACAAAGTTAAACACACAGATTTTTATATATGCATATGTATGTATGTATGTACTCATATACTAGCCGAGTATTTGTACTGAATGCACATTTATCAAATTCGCAGTGATACACGGACGTATCCTTTTGACAAGTGTCTGGTGTGCGGCAAACCAAAAATGTACGGATCACAAAAGCAAAAGCAAAATCAACATACACGATGTAGCACACATACATACATACACACATTTGTGCATACATATACATAAGCATGTAGCTAGAGTATGCTTGTATGTAGAAATATACATTACATGGAGTTGGTAAGCGAATAGCCTGCAGCCTAGCGCCGCACTGGTATGTTTCCAGTGAATTTAGAACTATGACTGGTTTGAGGTTCTTCTTAACTTTTCATGTAAGAAAGTGGTGAATGTAGAACGGTGAGTCAGTTGTTACCTGCTACATCGCTTATTGACTAGTTGGAAACTAGGGCTACATTCGACAGATGAGATCTATTGGGACTATTAGTACGATCGATTGGTTAGAAGGTAACTTTAATATGAGCAATATCGACGCCGAAAAACAAAAATGTGCAGTAGCTCACACTGAAGGTGTTGGTTGTCTAAATAGTCGATTGGTCAGGCGTAAACAAATTTTTGCTTTTTTTAGTTATTCTACTTCAACTTCGCTACATATACAAATAAAAGCTCAGCCCTCGTATGTTTGGAATCGCTCGATTTCGATTCGATTTTCTTAGAATTTTACAAATATTTTCGGAAATGGAGTTTATGAAAGCATAGTAGTTACACTTTTCGGTGAAAGTTAGCAACATTGATATCAACTGAAAGTAGGTAGAGAAAGAATAGAGCTGCCAGTTATGAGTCTAAAATATTAAATTCAACGAAACATGCAAGTAAAAATATTAAAAAAAAAACATAATATTTCCAAATTGGTAACAAACGGAAGGTATTTAAGACATTTTCAGGCAAAGGTATTTTAAATAGAGTTGCCATTTATTCAAAATATTAAGGTAAATCGAATAGTTAAATAATGTATTACAACAATTGTATCAAACGAAAGCTATTTAAAACAGTGTTGATCTTCACCTTTTTTTAAGGGTTGCCATCCATGAGCTTGATAAATTAAATGAATTTAATATGTAAGTTAACTAAAATATTTAAAAATGAGTATGAAACGAAAGGTATCTAAGACACTTTCATGCAACCATTTTTTAAATAGGGTTGCCATTTATTAAAAAAATTAAGTTAAATCAAATGTGGTAGTTAAATAATATATTACAACACTGGTGTCAAACGAAAGCTAATTAAAACATTTTTGATATTCACATATTTTTTAAAGGGCTGCCATCTGTGAGTATGAAAAATGAAATGAACTAAATATGCAAGTTAATTGAAATATAATATTTAAAAATGTGTATAAAACGAAAGGTATGTCAGACACTTTCATGCAAAGATATTTTAAATGGGGTTGCCATTTATGCAAAAAATTGTACTTAATCAAACCTGGTAGTTAAATCATATACGACAACATTGGTATCATATGAAAGCTATTTGAAAGAGTGTTGATCTTGACATATTTTTGTTTAAGGGTTGCCATGTATAAGTTTGAAGAATGAAATGAATTAAATGTGTAAGCTGGTTCAAATATTTCAATATGGGTATCATACGAAAGGTATTTAACACACTTTCATATAGAGATATTTTATATAGAGTTGCCGTTTATTAAAAAATGAAGGCAAATAAAATGTGGTAGTTAAATAATATGCTACAACATTGGCATCAAACGAAAGCTAATTGAAACAGTTTTGATATTCTCATATTTTTTTTCAAGGGTTGCCATCTATGAGTTTGAAAAATGAAATGAACTAAACATGCAAGTAAACTTAAATATTTAAAAATGCGTACAAAGCGAAAGGTATTTAAGAGACTTTTATGATAAGACATTTTAAATAGGGTTGCCATTTATAATATTAAAAAACCAAGTTCAATTAAATATTGTAGTTAAGTATGTAATACATTGCATTATTGCTCCAAGCAAAAGTTGTTGTTTGAAAAGTAATTTTATTAAGTATATTTTGATCGACATAGATATTTCAGTAGGGTTACCAACTTTTCAAAAATAATCATATTCATATTTCAAAACAATAATATTGAGATATGTTAATACATGCATCAAATTAAAGCGGTTAATGATGACTTTAGTGCAGGAAAAAGTCTCAAGTAGGGTTGTCGGTTGTTATGAAAATATTATAGCAACCTAGCCAAAATACACTATTGCCAATTCTTTAAAAAACATACCACGATTTTCGTATGTATGTCATTTATCTTATTATAACATTATTGCTAACTACTTTTCTCTACAAATACAAATAAAAATTGCAAATATTTTATTTAGGGTTGCCACTTATTAAAAAAAAAATTAAAATTAATTATGGATATCAGTGAAATTATATGGGTATTACAATACTGTTATCAAACGAAATCTATTCAAAAAGCTTTTAGTCAAGTAATATTTTTACTAAGGGTTACCACCTCTGCTAAAATAATAATTTAACAAGTGAAAATATTTTAATAAACGCACTAAATGCAGTCAGACGAGGAATACCTTCAACCAGAAATTTTTTTTCTAGACATGTGGTTGCCATCTATATAAAATATTTAAATATTATAATAACAATAATTAATGTATAATAATATATTAATAGTATTTAAAATTGATAATTTAACGAAAAGCATTGAGAATTTTTTACTCCTGAAATATTTCAAATAGGGTTGCCACTTAAGCAAAGAAAATTATGAATTGTTAAGCAAGGTAGTTAAATAATGTAACCATGTATTTTTTTTTAGTAGTAGCACTAAACGAAAGCTGTTTGAGAAAATTTTAATGTGGACATATTTTTAGAAACAATGTTGCCACTTTTTCCTAAACTATTATAAAAAATTGAAAAAAGGGTAAGGGTACCTACAAAGATTTACTAATTTTTAATTTTGATATCATTCCACTCGTAGCATGAGTAGTTACACAAATGGCAAAATCTCACTACTTCTGAGCCAGAGATTACTTACTTCGCGCACTTCAGTTTTCCCTGCAGGGTAACCACGAATATGGAAATACGAGTTCTTGTGTACGTAAATTCGTACATGAAGTTGGTAAGCACACATACGTTATTCAGGTTTGCCTGAAGCAGACAGCAGTTCTCGATTGCAAATATTAGCGCTAACACTCGTACAATCTGTCAGATGGTGCAAACACATCATCTCTGTACACACACACACACACACACAGTACAAACACGCACGTGCAATAATACGCAAAAGCTTGAATATTCACAAAACGCGACGTTCTGTCTATATGGACGCCGGCGCCTGTGAATAAAGCTCACAAGCCCGATGCACACTTTGGGTTTTTGTTTTTTTTTTTTTGGTTTTGTTTTTTTTCAACGATGCCAAAAGTGAACAACGTAATGCAAAGTAGTTCAAAAAGCGCAAAAATTGTGAAGCAAAAAATCTTCTCGCTGCCAAGCGAAAAATCAACGAAAATTTTTGAAATTTTGACGGCATCTTTCAAAGGCTTAACGAGGCGAACTGGTGGCAAAGTGACCGTGAGTATTAAGGGAAAATACAAACATACATACGTACATATATGGTTTAGCATGAGAATTGTTGCTTTAAAGGAATTAGTGAAAAAAAAAAAATAGGTTAAATATGGAAAGAACAAAATAAGCACAAGAAGAAGAATACTTTCTTTGAGAAGGAGCTCAAACTGTTTAAAATTTTCTTAAGTTTCTTAAATTTCCAAGTGAATAAGCTACATAAACTTCTGGAATTCTTAGAAATTTTCTGGTGAAATTTGTTAGCCCTAGCTTTGAGCCTTATATTACGGCCATTTTTTTCTTTTGTAATTTTCAGAAAAATATTTCTTTTATTTTTACAACGATTTGTTTGCTGTTTGACAAAGGGTAAACCTTAGGCCGGGTCGATTTGTGGGGAGGCAAAAAAATCGCCCATTGCTCTGTGAAAACCATAGTCTAGTGATCAAGATAAGAAACTTTGCCGAAGGAACCATTACCTCTAAAACGAATTCTGGTGTCCCGCAATTTGGGTCGAACTTTTTAGTTTCTTTTCTCATGTAAAGGCCAAAAATGGTGATATTTTGAAATGATTGTATGGGGAACCCCCCAGGGGAGTTCCAAGGGGTGTGCCACTGGCATGGGTGGATCGGCCGTCCAAAGTTAGTGGGGGTCGGTCATACATTTGGACTCGATTGGAGCACTCTAAATGGGTCAAAGTGGGATTTTTCGTTCGACCCAAATTTGGGGGACATCAGAATTCGTTTTAGAGGTATGGTTCCTTTGGCAAAGTTTCTTATTTTGATCCCTAGAAAACGCTTTTCACAGAGCAATGAGCGATTTTTAAATCCGCCCGCCCTAGTAAACATTCATTCGATAGAACTCTTTCTGTTCTACAAAATTATTTATTGTACCTATATTAATTTCTTATTAGTTTTGAGGCTTAGAAATGGAATACCCATAAAGCAAAAATCAACATTTTCGATACCAGCTCTTTTTGCTTTTCATCGAGGTCAAACAGCTGCCGAAGCAGCCCAAAACATATGGTTATATGTAAAACCTTTAACGGACAAAGCCTCAGTCAAAATCTGATAATAGATGGAATGACTACTAATTTTATACTCTGCAACAACAAAGCATTTTCATATCCATTTTCATTAATGTACCTACACCCCGTAGCTCGCATCCATTCTCTTACTTCCTAATCAATATTCACTCGCAACTCGTTAATCAGTTTAGCGTTGTTAACAAATGAAAATCGGCATATGAGAAGAGGCCGTATAACGAACAGAATTGCATTAATCCCACGCAGCCTCAAAGTAGCTAATTTCAATAGGATTTCAAAAGACAACTGCTGCCAACGCACTTGCGTTTATTAGCAAGCCACGCAAGCTGCGTTAATCAAATGAAGCACTTAAGCTGACGAGTGCATAACTAATTGTTGGCGGAAAGCAATTTCGATGCTCAATTTCAGTGAAACATTTGGAAAGCTTTTCGAAGCTCTGGCAATTCTCTAATGATGCATAATGTAAAAGGTGATGACATACAAGTACTTTTGCATGTGTGCCGGCAAAATATTTCTTCCCCATACTCACAACTCGCCAGCGTTGGCCCAGTGACACAGGCAGCATCAATTGATTAGGCCAAATACAATTGACAATACATTGGTGATTTTAGCTCATTTATTATTTTGCGCTTCACTACGCGTATCATTAATATTCTAAAACGATGGCTTTACGCAATGGCGTTCCGCTTGTGCGCCTGTATGTATGCCAGATAATTATTCATTTGCGGTGAAGCAAAATGACCCGAAGCCTTAGCGCTTCGCTGACCATCCGTGCATACTTTGGAAGCATTTTCACTCATTTGCTTTGTCTCTTGCGCGTGGTCATCCGGCAATCGCAATCGTAATTGCACAATTCATTGTGTAGCTCGAGTTTAGAATTTGTGACAGTGAGTACGGCAGTCATGCGATCTTTGCTATGCATTAGCGCCATATCACCTGGCTATACAAATTGGCATGAATACTTAGAATTCAGAAATATATAGTGAATTATTCAAAAATTCCTGCATATCAACTGGTTTTCTTTTCATTTACATAGCTTTTACACAATTCACTCGAATCATAAAGCGATGCGTAGTAAATTCCAGCGCATACGTACGGGCCCTGTGGCAATAATATTTCATATTTGCTTCCGTTTTTTTTTTATTGAACGGTCATAGTTATTCAATTAATTATTCCATGGAAAATCCCTCTGATGCGCACTGTCGTTGGCAACTTTATGTACGGAGTTAATTCGATTTCGTTAAACGCCTACAAGTATGCAAGTCATCATGTAAGCACTTTGATTTAATATGCAATGGGCTGGCTGCCAAGTTGAATGGATTCCTTGAGTTGTTGATTGCTTTAATTTTCAATGGAAGCTTTCTGTGCAAAATACATTTATTATCGTTAAAGAAAGAGGATTCCTATACGTTGAAGACACGTGTAGGCAATCGAGTTAAATGCTAATATTTTCATAAGCAATTTAGAAAAGTTTTCTCAACAAATCTCGTGCATTCGACTGATTTTATGATGCCGCTGGTCCATTGAAAGCCGGCTGATATGTTTAAAGATTATTTGTAATGAATAGATTGGATTAGTGGATGTCTGAAAGCTTCTAAGAACTAGAGCAATATTGCCCATTATAAAGGATTTTCCAATAAGAGCTGTTATTTTGATATTCCAAGCAAAATGCTGTTTTTTAATATAAATGATCGGATGTGTATAAAGAGGAAGGTATAAAGAGGAAGGTATAAAGAGGAAGGTACGCCGTTAATAGTGGAAAATAACACCAGGCAAATGACCACCACCACCACGCTTACAGGACAATATCCTTTTCATGAAATTGTCCATAACCGAATTGCAAAGTGACTGCCCTATGTCCTCGATAGCCTCACGAATGCCATCTCTGAGGTCTTGAATCGACCCTGGGCTGTTGGCGTAGAACTTCTCTTTCCCTGGTTCCCAAAGAAAAAAGTCCCAAGGTGTTAAATCACAAGATCTCGGTGGCCAATTGTGATCGCCTCTTCGAGAGATAACACTGGCCGGAAACTTTTCCCGTAAAATATCCATAGTTTCGTTGCTTGTGTGGCACGTAGCGCCGTCTTGTTGAAAATAAACGTTGTCCAGATCAATACCATCCAATTCCGGCCATAAAAAATCGTTAATCATCTCTCCCGTGTAACACCTAACACCTGTTATTGGAAAACCCTTTATATACCAAATAATTGCCTCAGAGCCGTACAACATGTGCCATCGACTTTTCATATTACATTACATCGTACGCTGGTTTTTAACATCTACCGTTAATTACACTCATTTAATAATTATAGCATGCTTTTAGGCATCGTAATAATTCATTTTAATAATTGGGTAAATGTGCAGTACTTTGAAATGCTCGTTGGCTGCTATGGAAATAGCTTGAGTTATTACAGAAAATTAAATCAACTTTTGTCTACTTTTCTCACGTTTTAGCTTGCGGTTGTTTCGGGAATATTGGTGCATGATTGCATTAGATGGGATGCCAGCGCGTAAAATTGAACTTAATAGGCGGCGAAAAGTGAGGGAAAAAAATCCAAATTCAAGTTTATAGTGCAAAGATTTTTAAATTTTTTTCTGCAATTTACACAGTTATGTATTACACATTCAAATTTCAAATCCGCATTGAGCTCCTGTAGATTTTCTGTGGGCAATGGAAAAAGTGATGCACACCGTTCCACCTCATTCTACTTCTGACCAAACTGAAATGCAAGCGCTGTTAAATACACTGGGTTAGAGGGTTACATACGTCCAGAATTTAAAAGAAATCAATCTTTTTTGATATTTCGAAAGTGTAGTATATCTTAGGAATATACTGTGAAATTTTCATGCGGAAATTCTGAATATGACAGCTTATACAGCCCACTAACTAGGTACTGTACGCTCCTGTACCTCACATATTTAACTCATTTATCTCGAAACTACTTTTTCCGCCACGGTCTGCATGATAACTCACACAGATTTTAATATTTTTTGCAGCGGTTTTTGAAGTGAAACTTCTTAGGCGTCGATGGACGAGCGAGAATGGAAAGTAAAACTTCAAGGCCATGCAACATTTTGGACATTTTCGTTACACGAGAGAGAAAAAAGACATAACGTAGAGGAAAAGGAAAGAGAGAGCTATACTTTATATATATCTTGGATACACTTTAGGCTATTTTTTCTGAGTTTTTCGTTTTGCTTGTGAGAAATAACACTGACTACTTTTAGGCACTTGTTTGTTTCTGCAAACTTGTAGGAAATGGTGCCTACTTTTTGGCGTTATATTTCCTTGGTGCTACTGTTCGGGGCGTTTTTTGGTCTAAATTTTTTTGGCGTTTTTTTTGTTGGTGCCTCCTTTTTGGCGCTTATTTCCGCCTTCTGGCTAGCGCTTGTGCGCACTATAAAGTGCTATTCATTCCGGCGTCGGATTCATTGATATTGCCTTGAGCTAACTTGTGCCGTTGCTGGAATTGTTGAGTTTGTGCGGGTGATAAACGATCGGTGTGGTGCCCGTTGTTGCCACGGCTTGCGTCCGGCGTTTATCTACACCGTACCTGTAAGCGTGTAAATGCAAGTCGGTATGAATACTATTCATCAACGACGAGGGTGAGATGTGCAATTGTTGGGCACGACAACGAGTTGAGGTGAACGGCTCTTCAACCACACTATCGCGAACAGCGGCAATATTTGCTGCAGTACGAGCTATACGAGCATGCACTGGTGTTTTCATATCTCCTACAGACCCGGTTTGCTCAAACTTTTGCACAATTTTTCCGATTGTACGCACATTTGGTCGACTAAATTGACCGAAAAAATCACGAAGGGCGCGATATTCATTTTGATTTGAACGACCGTTGTCATAATAAGCCTGAACAACTTTAACGCGTTGCTCGATTGTGTGTCTTTCTACCGTTTAAATTGAATTAGTCTTAGATTGAAAAATGTCGAATGAAGTACAAAAAACAATTTGACGTTTAGGTGTGGTTTAAATTTAACATCGGCCCTTAAAATTTAACCACCCTTTACTTTCTCCTACAAAACTCACAAAAATCCAAATTTTAAACATTATGCAAATTTAAAAAAAAAATAAAAACTGTCACACTTTCTTATTCTAAATTTTTAGAAACATTTTGCGTATCCATTAACTTTTGGAACAACAAAGTGTGGGTTTCAAGTAATCAGCAATCGCGTTACAGTTTTAAAATTTTGTTTTCTCTGGCGGTCTCATACAACGAGTGCGCGAATTATTTTCTATGGAAGAAAACACCTAACATAGTGAATCAAGAAAATAAAAAAAAAGTTTAATACACACAAACAAAATTAATGTTTTAACGATTCGCCGATAGAGGGATACTTTTTTTAATTATCCTCCCTAACAGAATCCTCTATCGGAACCATGATTTTTGTTTTGGGCAGAGTTATTGATATAAATTCCTATGAGTTTATTATAAAATATTATTTTATTTATTACAACATTTTTGGTAGATATACATATATAGTCTTCAAAAGATCACAAAATAAAATATATTTCTGAAAAGTGTCACTAGCTGTGTCTTTCATTAAAGAAAGTGATAAGAAATGCATATGAAAAGAGACGTTAGTAAGAATCTTTAAGTTCTCACGTAACTTAAGTAAAGTTCACGTCCAGAGTAATTACACTTTAAGTAGAAGTGTTTTTAAAATTATTCGCCTCAAAAGTATGCAGTATGAAATCTCCGAGATTACTTACACAACGGAATTATTGTGTCATGTAAATATTTTTCCCGGCAAGCATTAAATATCATATAATTGCCCATTTACAAAAAAAAAATTATCTGCACGCAAAGATAAGCGCGAACTGGTCAAGGTTGTGCAGTACCCAAATACTTATTTATTTATTTCGTTTCATTGCTTTTCACTACGCTTTTAAATGCAGGCAGTTTGCTTTTCATATTCATAAAAATGTCACCGTCATTTTTGGCTGAAACATCCGTTCAAGCTGCCAAACACATACGGGCGCATGTGCGATTAAGAAGCACGCGAAATAAATGGACAGCTGATCAAAATCTTTTAAATAAATAAAATATCAAACATGAATTGTCATAGGCAGAAATTGAAATGAGCAGCGCTTTTGGGAAAATTCTGAGTAATGATTCTGATGGTATTGTCATCCTTGACCTTCTGCTGCTCCAAACCAGAAACTTTTCACTTTTTATTGTTCATACATACAGCGCTGGAACAAAAGTGTCAACACGCAGTGGACTGCAGTTGGCGAGGCTGACATCAGAATTCTTTATATCGCCGTCGATGCTTGAGAGAGGAGTTCAATACTTACGGTACGTCAAAGGAATTGAACAGGCAGTGTGCGAAAATAAAATGGAGTGTGTTAAAGAAAATAAAGCAGATATATCTGCAGAGAAATTGGATTTGGTGAGAACAAAATTTTGTTAACCTTCGCACAGTGGTCCGGCGGTCGGACAAAATTCAATTTTTCAACATTTTTGAAATAAAAATTTTATACTGCAGATGGTTTTTTAAATATTCAAGGCAGATTTCCTGAAAATACTACTTAATTTAAAAAAATTTTCATTGTAGTTTTTTGACTTTAAACATGAAATTGTATGCAAATCGTACTTCATACAAGAGTTTTATTTTCATGTCTGCAAATAAATATTACCATTTGATTGTTAACCAAATATTGAAAAAAAAGATAATTGAATATATTAAAGGAAGCAGTAATAATTCTCTTAAGTTGTGGTACAAAATCCAATTTTTTTTTTTGGAATTTCAAAATTTTTCGAAAATTATTTTTTTAAAGATCATTTTTTCGAGTGGTCCACACCGGTCCACTTAAAATCAACATGAGTGACGTAGCCACATATTTCAGCTATGATCTCAAACTGAAACCTGTTGCGCAAAGTTGCGCAAATTCAAAATAATGTAGCTTTTGTGCATTTACCCACAGGCAAAACGTTACATATGGCTTATGCAATTTTGTGTAAAAGACAGAAAAAGACATCACAGACCCCATCAGCATTAAGAGACAATTAAAAAAAAAAAAACAAGCCAAACCCATTTTCAAAAAAGGTTCTTGCGCTTTTAAATTTGAAAAATGATCCAGCCTCAGAAAACAGCTCATCAGAAACCGAGGATTCTGAATCATAAAAAAAAATTAAAAATGAAAAACAAAGAAACAACTAAATATCCAAAAAAAAATTTAAAAACTAAAACAAAAAAAAAATTTAAAAATTAAAAATAAAAAAAAAATTAAAATTAAAAATAAAAAATTTAAAAAAAAAATAAAAAATAAAAAAAATCTAAAAACAAAAAAAAAATGAGGAGAGAATAACCTTACCGTAAACCTCCACGTGGTACTCTCTGGGGTCGTGAAAAATGTAAAAATGAACTCACCAGCTAATTACGGAAGTAAAAATGTATTTATAGTATTCAATGAATTTAAAATTTGCTAAAACTAAGGTCAGATTCGTCACCGCTGATCCTTAAAACCCCTAAATATATATTTTCAGCTTAATTAAATGAGTTTTTGAATTTTGTCCGCTAACGCCTTCTGGTCGGACCACTGTGCTTCGCCTTGAACTTCCTACGTTGGCATTATTTGCTTGCATATGTAAATATACTCAGTTTTCGCCGCTTACATTCATATATAAATACTTCAAATCTTAAGTGCGGCAAAGAATTTTGATCAAATATTATACAAACTGCTACTAAATTCCAGGTTATTTCCCAGGCACCCCGAAATTAGAAAAATTCCACAAACTTTTCAATTGAAATTTCAATTAAATTACACTTAGAATTTCTACAAATATTTTTGGTATGCAGATTCATTGGGTATCGAATTTTAGCCCATAAAGTAAAAGTTTGAAATTGCTACAGATTAACGTTGATTTTTGTAATTATTTTGTTTTTCTGCACTGTTGCGTATTTTCGCCATATATAAATAAAGTGCAAGTTTGAAGTTGCTACACATTGGCAAGTGCAAGTTTGAAGTTACTAAAAGTTGGAACTGTTTTTCTACACTGTTGCCTATTTTCACCATTTAAAAATAAAGTGCAAATTTGAAATTACGAAACACTGGCGTTGAATTTTGTAATTATCATTTTTTCCACTGTTGCCTATTTTCACCACATAAAAATAAAGTGCGAATTTGAGGTTCTTAAATATTGGCGTTGATTTTTGTTACATTTTTTTTACACTGTTGCGTATTTTCGCCATATAAAAATAAAGTGTGAGTTTGAAGTTGCTAAACATTGACGTTGATTTTTATAAACGTTTTCTCGGACACTGTTGCCTATTTTCACCATATACAAATAAAGTGCCAATTTGAAGTTTTTAAATATTTTTTTGTGATTTTTTAATTTTTTTCTACACTGTTGCGCATTTTCGCCATATAAAAATAAAGAGTAGGTTTGAAGTTACTAAACATTGGCGTTAATTCTTGTAAATAATTTTTTTTTTTTGATACTGTTGCGTATTTTCGCCATATAAAAATAAATGTAAGTGTGAAATTGTTACAAATAGACTATGATTTTTATAACTGTTTTCTCGGACACTGTTGCGCATTTTCGCCATATAAAAATAAAGTGTAAGATTGAAGTTGCTACAAAAGTACTTTGATTTATAAAGGGTCTCTTCAAAAGGCGTGCCTAGCTGTTGTTTTAAACTTAAACACGTAATAATTTAGATCCTAATTCTCTCAAGTTTTAATATTTTTATTGCAAATACGGCTCTTACTAATTATATGTGAAATTTAATTAATTAATTATAAGTGAGCACGTCTTCAAGTAAAATCCGCGTAAACGTCTTGATGTTGTTTCACAAATGGGGGAACCTGCAGTTTCAAATGAAAAATGGAGCTTTTTCATAGCAGAAATACACTCGGAGGTTTGCCATTGCCTGCCGAGGGTCAACCGCTATTAAAAAAACGTTTTTCTTCATTTTGGTGTTTCCTGCACAGAGATTCGAGCCTACGCTCTGCCGAATGGTAGTCACGCACACGTTACTCAGCTACGGCGGCGGGTCATTAAAAATCTATATAAACCTTTTTATACTCATCTTTTATATTCACCTTAAACCCAACTCAGCATTGAAAAATACCTCAACCGGCCAGGTGGGCTTGTAATGCCAGCAAGGGGAGCTGCTCGGTATACACCTTCGCGCACGAGCATTCAAATGGGCCAAAAAAAAGAAAATATTCCAAATCTAAATCTCCCAGTTGTTTTTATTGTTTACTAGCTATTACCCAGCGCGTCGCCGCCGCAGAAAAACTTATTAATTTAATTTATTATTTATTAAAAATGGGTTTGTTTGGGACGATGCCACGTCGTCTTTACCAATACCAACCACTTTTCATATTTATTAAGGCATGCATTTCTTATGCATCTGTGCTAGATCCCACTCTACCATAATTGGATTCGAAACTGTGCAATTTTAGAAACTGGTCCACTTTTGGCCCAATATTGTCCACTTTTTGGTCCAATATTGTCCACTTTTTAGCGTCATCAAGGCATTTGTATTTTATACTTACACATCTTTGCGAAATCAAAGTACTCTATGATGAAAGGTAACGAAACTATACAATACTTTGGAACCGGTTTATATGGGCACTGCCACGCCTTCTCTACCAATGACGCCTACTTTCCAGAATTGTTAGGGTATTAATATTTTCAGTCCTTGTACCGAATTTCAATATTCAGGCACGAATGTTGTCGATATATGTAATATTAAAACATTGGTTTGTATGGAAGTTGCCACACCCTTTTATTTTAAATTAATTTTACAATACCTACACTTGTCCGGAAAGAGGAAGAAATAATTTTACGAAGTTTCATTGCAACCCAAAGATCGGTTTACGTACAAACAAACATATTTTAACTTTTATAAAGGATGATCAAATTAGAGGTATCGGATTTTAAATTGAAATAAAACAACTTTTGTGTAGAACCATTCATGACATTTATTTTTTAAAGACAGTCCCTTTCAAAATTTGGCCGCAACTGTGCCGTAGTTTGGCCATCTGTAAACACCAATTTTGAATGACTCGCTGGAGAACTTTGATCGGTCGGTTGGTATCTCGTGAATAACTTGTAATGTTGGCTTTCAATGCCTCAATCCTAGCAGGTTTATCCACAAAGCATTTAGACTTTACATACTCCCACAAATAAAAGTCCAAAGGTATGATATCACACGATTTTGATGGCCAATCCCTTGGTCCGAGACGAGGGACAAATTGCTCACCGAAGCGATGCACAATGGAGATTTTTCGACAAATTTTGTATATAAAGCCTGGAGAAGGCAGTTATTGACTGATTTAATTTAAAAAAAAATGCTCGTAAATGGTTTTGGAAGAGACTGTCTAGACTCGAATTTAAACTTTTTTTTATTATATCAAAACCCACCCTTTAATAGGGGTATCTTTATGAAAATTCAGAAAAACTTTAAAAATAAAAAAATGTATGTATTCAAATTTGGTTAGGCAATATTTTTTGTAGTTCTAATCAACGGTACTACATCCCGGTAAGTACGCAAATTTCCGCCTCCCCCTATAAAGGTGATAAAATCCCCTAAATACCTAAAAATTTAAAAAAATATTTTTGTTTTTTCAAGGAAAAACTTAGTGCATATACGGGAAAATTTTCAAAAAATGTATATATGATCAGAAAGTCCCGGATATGTTTAAATAAAACAAAATAGAGTTAAATTGCAGGCAAATTCATTTTATCTCCTTCAAAATATGATCCGTCTGAAGCAACACAGAAGTGCCAACGTTTAACGCAGTCCTCCATGCACCCCTGGTAGGCCGACGAAGGGAAGGCCTTCAGCTCCTTCGTTGCATTCTTTTTGATCTCCGCCATTGACTGAAATCTCCTTCCACGAAGTGGTAACTTCAACTTGGGGAACAAAAAGAAGTCACACGGAGCCATATCAGGTGAGTTCGGTGCTTGCACGATGGTATTTACTTTGTGTTTGGTCAAATAATCCAGCATAATTTGGACTCGATCAGATGGCGCGTTATCGTCATGCAAAATCCAAGAATCATTTGCTCACATATCCGGCCGGCCTGGCAGACACTAATGATCCGATGGCGCTAAAAAGCAACAGACTTATGTCTTACACTCTTACCAACATAAGAAAAAAAATATGGACCGATTTCCACGTGCGCGGTTCGCTCTAATTAAACATTCCCGGTACTTTTTGATCCTAGGATACGTTTTTGGGTCATTAGAATTAAAAAAAAAAAAATTTTATTTTTTTTTTGGGATTGTTGAGTCCCATCAAAAATCACAGGTCTCGATCAAACCTTGGTTAAAAAATTGGAGCCTGTAGCTATGTTTGAACAAAATTTTGTCAAAAAATCCCCTCTATGCGACGACGCAGACAACAATCGTTGCTTTCAAAGGATGTAGTGACTTTTTGAATAGCTTCGGGTTGCTCTGCAGCCCAAATAAGTACAACCAATCTTATCACCCTTTATATATGATGTAAATGGACCGCATAAAAGTGATGAGTAAGTTATTTAATGAAATATTTTGTATTTTTGGAATGAAAATTACGCTCAAAAAGCTCTTTTTCTCCCAGTGAATTGTTTTTTTTTTTTCAAAGCCACACCTCGATTTTACTCATATTTACATGATATCAAATTATTAATGGCGCACTGTTTTTTTATATAATATAATAATTTGTCCTATGTAAGTTTTATATAAAAAAAATGTATCTATCTATAGTTCTCCGCAGTTTAAGGTCTCTAGGCCACATTTTTGTAATTATATTTCGCTTTGGTATTTACTTGCACTGGTCATATCAGCACCAATAAATTTCTACTGTATTTCCATGGCATGCACTCACACACATACTAATCATAGTATTTTCTATTTTAATTTAAAATTTTTAATCCTTTGCTATTTTACTATTTTGCAGTATTTTCCGGTTACCAAAGCAACTTTGTCCGCAGATGTGTTTAATTGCAGAGGAAAACTGTTGAAGTGCACACGCAGAGAGTCACACAATGGCATACAAGTAGGAGAGGGATTAACTTGTTACAAAAACAATTATGAAGACAACAAACAAAATATCAAATCTAAAAAACCACTCTGATAATTTAATGAACAAAGCACCAGGCGTAACGCGTGAGGCAAACCAAGCAAGAAAAAATATTAAAACAACAAATTTAAGCATCAACTTTAACATGACAAGTTTCAAATAAGGTCCAGTATGAAAATTTAGTACATTAAATTATTTTGGAGTATTAATTTTATTCAATTCAAAGTAAAATATGTGTGCAAATAATACAAAATTAAGACTCAATTTAGTTTTGCTCGATGTGACCACCTTTAGCCCTTGGGACGCTCTAAAAACGAATCGCAAGCTGCTCGAATGAGATTTGCAGGTATTTTTGCCCACTGGCGGACAACGGCTTTTTTCAGCCCCTCCAGACTGGGGAATCTTTTAGTTCGGACTTTGTTCTCCAAAAAGGTCCAAAGGGAATAATTCATTGAATTCGCGTCTGGTGAATTTGAGAGCCATTGTGTGGACGTTATGAAGTTCGGAACGTTGTTTTTTTGTCATTCTTGGTTCACTCGAGCTTTGTGAGACGGTGCCGAGTCCTGTTGAAACGTTCATGGTCTGCCACCGAAATATTTGTGTACCCACGACTCCAGAATACTTTCCCGATAATATTTCGCATTTACCTTGACGCCAGGGTCCAAGAAAACGATTGGAGAGCGCCAATCTGCGGTTGTAGTGGCCCAAACCATTGCCTGTGGCGGGTGTTGCTTCCTGGTGGCCAATCGATGACTCAAATTCTCTTATGAACGGTTAGTGAAATAAACCCTATCATTTTGGGACTTAACAAATTCCTCAATTTGAAAAATTTTCTCATCAGAAAATGATAGGGTTTATTTCACCGACCGTTCATACGAGAATTTAAAATTCAATGTTCGGAAATTGACCGCTTTTGGTCGAGCGAAACAACTCCTTCGCTCTCTTAAGTCTGACTTGTTGCTGCTTTGGTGTGAGATCATGCACCTTTTGCATCTTCTAAGGCTTGACTTTGCTTTGATTTTTCAGTATGCGGCTCATGCTACGGTTAAATATTTTCAGTTCTTTCGCCATTTAATTGGCACTTCGGTGGGGATTTCGTCCAAGTCGCGTCTTCACTTTTTGAACCACTTCACGTGACGTTGTAGTCTTTTGATGGCCACCTTTATGACGTTTCGCGATGCTACCAGTGATATTGTAACGAGTAATGGTGCGCCAAACGAAAACTTTATTTACTTTAAGGTGATCGAGCTTACGAAAAATCGCTGGTTGTGATTTTCCAGCCAAATATAATGCAATCACGCGATTACGTTTGAAATCCATTACAGATTTTCTGGTTTTGTGTTTACTCTCGGCAAAATGCTTTCGCACGCTAACAAACAGCTGTTACACTTTGAGTGCCGGACCCTGTACTTTCACTATTTCGACACGTTCTTTCAAGATCTTCAGAAACCCCTCATCTGAAATTACATCGTGACATATTTCATTCTTTTTTCACTGCAGTCTTTGCAATTTTTTATAACGTGTTTCTGGATATAAAATGTACTGAGGTATCTCATAGTTCTCCAGGAACAGTTGGCAAGATGTCTCAGTAGCCAAATGCATTTGGTGGAGCTGCAAAAGCTTCCATGGAAATCTTAGTTTAGCTGTACCTAACTGGTTGACATAAGTACCACTAAAGGGTCATCCAAAAAATGTAGCTTGACTGAAGTCTGAAAACTGCTCTGAGTATGGAATTAACCGGTATAATGCGCTCTCAGAGTGGCTTCTTCATACAGAACAGTATCTGAAACAGCGATTTTAGTTATCAGCGGGCCCATCCCTATAGATATCTTAGCACAAGAGCGCAAACGGAGATGGGAGGCAAACATCTCAGGAATCCTAGTACCACGCTTCTCCGATATTAGAATTCAAACGCTCACACTTTGGCAGGCAAGATGGAACTGTGAACGGTACGGTAGATGGACAGCGAGACTAATACGCGCTCTAAAAAAGTGGGTAGAAAGATAGCACGGCGAGGTTAACTATTACCTCATACAGTTTTTGTCCGGACATGGGTTCTTTCGCAAGTATTTGTGGCGAATGGGAAAAGGGAGCCTACCAAACTGCATATAAGAAAATACTGAGTATGATGATGCGGAGCACACCTTCTTTAAATTCGAGAGGTGGAACATAGAGAGAACAGCTCTGCAATGAGCTATTGGAGTATTTGCACCTGAAGAAATAATCGAGAAATGATTATAGACAAAGAAAAATGGAATGCCACCGCAAATTTCGTGAAGGATATTTTTCGAAAAAAGAAGCGTGAAGTGGAAACTTATGCTGAAGAAAATTGAGCATAGGCTTCTCAGAACAGGTGGTTAAGTAAGTATCCTTTTTAAGACAACGACTTGGACCTCTATGTCGAATGCGGAAGCCGTCCCGGGGTGGAGGGAAAAATCCAAGAGAAGAGGAGCGATATTTTTAGTGGAATCACCACACACATAGTAGCGACGGTTACTCCAGGTATATGGTGCGAAGGCTTTTTAACCCAACCTCACCGCCGAAAAAACAAACAAAATGAATACCTTGTAGTAGATTGATTGAGACTTGTGAGTCATGGGTCGTTTGAGAGAGGTGTCCCTGTTGTTAAGGGCAACTCGCTTCAACATTTTGCTTTTACTAGCAAGTAGCTTAGCATTCCTTACTAGCTTTTTGATAAGAAAATATGATTATATGAAACCTTAACTTGGTGAATGTTGATCTATACAAAAATGTTATGTTGGAGCATTTAAACCCTTTAAATGATATAACTGACTTATATTGAGATTCTTCAGCCGAAAGCATGGTATATTCTTAATTACTAAATATAATTTTTTCTTCTTTGTGAAAACATCATATCAGAAACAGGCTGTGTAAGTGTTTCTGTAAGAACACTCAAGCGCAAAGTAACCTTCAACTCCGCCGAAGTCACCCATAACAGAGCAATTAACGCATCAAGCTTCTATGCAAACACAAGAGTACGGCTGACAGAAATCGAGTGTAAAAAAGTTCCAACTCGTAGTCATCGCCTCATTGCAATCTATAGTCACTATGTTGCCTATGAAAGCAAGAGAAGTTAAGAAGTTCGACAGGATAAATATTAAGAATTATAGCAGAGGCTGCGTCTTCTTACTGCACCTGCACAGCCAATCTTAAAACAACGAGACCCAAATACGAGTATATGTACTTGAAACTGCGAAAAAAATTATAGGTCGGTAAATTATCACTACGCATGCCAAGATAGTGTGCAGTTATGGCTACTCTTTCTTTATAAAAATATCTTCCTATATTTGTAAGAGGCGATTTTTGCACACGTCATCTAGTTTTAATATCAAACGTTGCATAAATAACTTAATCTGCTGATGTAGTTGACTAAATAAACAAACAAATAAAGCTGACACAATTACGCATACTTTTATTTAGCATTATTTTTAGCCTCATTATTTATTATTATCAATTAATTATTACTGAGTGTAGACTTCACAGCTGAACCGTAGCATTTGAGACGCCACGGCGTATGAGTAATTAAATTTTGCATATATTAAAATTTCAATTTGCCAAATTCTCTAATGGTTTCTTCAGCATTAATATTAATTAATATTAAAACTAAGTCCACGAAAGAGTTTCTGCAATGAAAATGCATAATTTTGTAAATAACCCAAGGCGAATGAAAATCATTGTTCAAATACTGGTAGAGGATTTTCTAATTTACATAAATTGTATAATCATTTAATAACATCGATATTCAATACAATTTGTGTTAATTATTATTTCATCAATGCAACATCCGAATGCTCTTTGCCTTCGTTGTTTTTGTTTTAATATTATTGAACATTGTTAGCTACTCGTTATTATAATTTGTTCGTGCGGGCGTAAAACCTCAACTGCAGGGTTCGTCATGTAATTTTATGTGAAATCGAGGCTATGAGCTTTAGGTTGATTTGTCGGTTTACCCAGTCTGCGTTTAGTAAACTCTTTGCATGTGACTAATATGGAACATTATGCTCAATAGGAGAGTTACGTTTTGGATCAGATTACATGACTTTTCACGATGATTCGGCGCAGAGTCTTCGCCGCAAACTGGTTAGTTATTTTAATTTGTTGCTTCTTAATTTGTTAATGAAAGTAAATTTGGTCTAAAGCCGAAATAATTGGACATACGTCAAGAATATAGGATATATTGTCAAGATGGAGAGGCAGAAGCGTTAGTGTGTTTCTAAACCAAGTCGCTTAGACCGTTGCCGATCCATTGTGAAACCACAGTAGGAGTTTATATGCTACTTCCCATTAAACCATTTTGTTTTAAGTGCAAACCCATTGATCTGGCTGACACGTATATCCCTAAGGTCAACAGTATCATTCAAGAACAATGAACCCAAATATATAAACTTAGTGGCATGCTGATTCAAAACTGTTTTTTTTTGTTCTTTTAAATGAAACTTGTTTCCGATGTACTTTTGAGCGCTGAAAATGATTCTGGTAGTCAAAAGTACCCATTAGTTCATGGCTAGATTTTAGCCACATCCGTTGACGTACAGTTACTACGGTCTTCACTAGGCGGAAGAATTAATCATGTTGTGATAGATGGAAGGCACGCTTCTAGTGTTGTAGATGTACGCACAATCCAAGGGCCCAATATTGGCTGGGATCATTACCTTATTGCAGCCAAAAACGCACTCGCCTCTGTGCAGCAAAATGTACGTCTAACAACACAAAGAATGTTTGACATCGGAAAGCTGCATTCGCAACAGACAGCCAGAAGATTCGCCACTCGTCTTTCACTTCTTCTCTTGGAGAGTAATACCTCAATAATCCGGCATGCACGAGAAATGGAAAGGTTTCAAAACCGGGGCGTTTTCCTGTAAGAACAAAAACAACGATCTGGTGACTGATATCCTGATGACTGAGTGTGCTTCAATTATGGAGGCATCACTTTTGAAATCTGCTAAATGGGGGCAACTGCGCATGTTACATATAATGTGAAGGTCCCGATACCCCAATCGTTAACGATGGAATTGTCTTTCCGCTACCCGACCATGACGAAGAGAGAATAGCGATAACGCGGCTAAAGGACAACAAATCCGTGGGCACCGACGGACTGCCAGCTGAGCTATTCAAACTTGGCGGTAAGGAGCCGGCAAGGTGCATGCAGCAGCTTCCATACAAAATTTGGTCGGATGAAAGCATGCCTGCCGATTGGAATTTAAGTGTGCTCTACTCAATCTATAAACAGGGTGATCCTGCAATCTATGCCAATTACCAGGGATTAGTATTCTATGGATCGCTTATAAGGTTCTAGCGAGCGTGTGAAAGGCTGAAGCCCACCGTCAACCAAACGATTGGACCTTATCAGTGTGGCTTTAGACCTGGAAAGTCTACCATCGACCAAATATTCACAATACGCCAAATCTTGGAAAAGACCCATGAAAGGAGAATCGACACACACCATCTTTTCGTCGACTTCAAAGCTGCATTCGACAGTACGAAAAGGAGTTACCTGTATGCCGCGATGTCTGAATTTGCTATCCCCGCAAAACTAATACGGCTATGTAAGATGACGTTGTTCAACACCAGCAGCGCCGTCAGAATTGGGAAGGACCTTTCCGAGCCGTTTGATACCAAACGAGGTTTCAGACAAGGTGACTCGCTGTCGCGGGATTTCTTTAACCTGATGTTGGAGAGGATCGTGTGAGCGACAGAACTTAATCGTTCAGGCACAATTTTTTATAAGAGCGTACAATTTTTGGCGTATACCGATGACATAAATATCATCGGCCTTAACAACCGCGCTGTTAGTTCTGCTTTCTCCAAACTGGATAAAGAGGTAAAGCGAATGGGTCTGACGATGAACGGGGCAAGACGAAGTACCTTCTGTATTCAAACAAACATTAGGCGTACTCGCGATCGGCACCCACGTCACTGTTGAAGGTCATAATTTCGAGGTTGTAAGAGACGTCGTTTAGCATTAACACCTGTAACAATGTCAGCCTTGAAATCCAACGAAGAATCACGTTTGCCAACAAGTGCTACTTTAGACTAAGTAGGCAATTGAGTAGTGAAGAACTAAAACTCCATAAGACTCGATTAATATCCGTCTTATTGTGTGGCGCAGAAGCTTAGATGATGAGAATGTCTGATGAGGCGTCCCTTGGAGTGTGTGAGAGAAAGATTCTGCAGAAGATGTTTGGATCCTTGCACATTGGCGACGACGAATATCGCAGGCGATGGAACAATGAGCTTCTCCTTCACCGGATTGAACTACTACTGTACTTGGCGACGAAGTATCTCTCCCACAAAAAATTCGATACAGAATTTGTGCTCCTTTACATGGCAGCTGTAGTAGACGTCGCAAGGTCCTATGTTTTTTTTGCTTTGCCCCGTAAATCGCATCACTTGAGTGGCAGTGATGTCAGCCTTTACTCTCACGAGGACATCAACCAGCCGGGCAGTTGCATCTTCTCCATTAATGGACCGGATATTCTAGGTGCATGCCCTCAAATCGTTAGTCTTAGTTCGTTTGCAGAGGTCGTCATCAGTATAGGAAGTTCTCATCCGAGGCTTTGTACATATTTTCATTGGGGAAGGATTTTAAAGTGGCGGGTCCCAAATCCAGCGCATAACTAGCTATTCTGCGATGCTTCGCCTTCTCACGTTGGCTCACTCCCGCACGGGTGATCGAAAGCTACCCAGAGTGTAATTGGGCTAATCCCGAAAGTTTTGAGCTGCTTGAACCATATGTAGGAGATTCGTCTTGGCCGCTCTCAAGTGAATGGCTATTAGTAACTTTCCATTATATAAGTAGTCGCAAATGACGCAGCCAATCCAAAATGCCATCGCTGAATTGCTAGTTGGGTAGTTATTGTAGAACAGGTTGATTGTGCTAAACACCTCAAAACTAATTTGGATTTAATTAAATTAGTTCTGCCTAAAACCAAATGTTTGTGAGTAATTACATAACCACATACCCATGGGTGATTGCTTATTTTATATGATATGTACGAGGGGTATGTAATGATTGGCTATTGCTGCAAGTTTTATATGAGGAGCTCGATTTTACACACCTGCCTTACAATGCCTGCTAATTGGTTTGGTAAAATGAAGGACCTATTAAGCAACCCGTCGTCTACAATACCCATGCAAATTAAAAAAAAAAAACATCTGTTGTTAACATCGGATCATTTTCTTCAAATTGAACTCAAATAATTTCACAAAATATCACTCAAATATGCTGAGAATATCCGAGTAACAAACAAACTATAAAAATACTAAAGTAACAAACTTCCAAAATAATAATAGTACTCCAAAACGGTTAACTTACGGATTCATAATATTACCACCTTAAATATTTCAGGATCTTTACGAGAGCTGCAAAATTCAACAAATTTGATACAGCTGACAAAATACAGGTTAATTGCGCACAGACTTCGAACGCGAGGCAAATGAAATCTGTCGTCAAACTCTGTATTGGAACCCCCAAGGCCCTCACAAGGTTAGTATGTTGACTAGACCGTCCAGAAAGATGTCAAAGCAAAACTTTAAACGAAATTAAATTTCTTGCAAAAAACATAAACAGTTGGAGATGTTTTATTGAGGCCCTCTGCTCCAATGGGAGAAACAAGAAGCGTTGATGAAAAAGGAATACTTTACAATATATTTTTTAACATCCTGTAGAAACTGCAATGTCATGCAATTTTAAGTTTCATTGCTGCATCGATCTGTTGAATTTTTTATAAAAATACAAAAAGTAAATTTTTTGCATTTTCCATGTGGAAATTTTTGCAACGCAAACTTTCTGAAGCAACAGGACAAACTTTAAACACAAAACGCCATTTCGAGCTATTCAACTAGGGTGGTTAAATTTCAAGGGCCGATGTTGAATGTAAATCACACCTAAACGTCAAGTTTTTTTCTGCATTTCATTTGAAATTTTTCAATTTTAGATTAATTCAATTTGTATTATTGAAATATACACAGCCGAGCAATGCGTTAAAGTTATTCAGGCTTATTATGAAAACGGGAGTTCAAATCAGTGATGAGGCACATTTTCACCTCAGTGGATTCGTCAATAAGCAGAATTGCCGCATTTGGGCGAATCATAATCCAAAGAGTGCCTGTTTGGTGCGGTTTATGGGCCGGCAGCATCATTGACCGTATTTTTTCCAAAATGAGGCCGGTCAGGCAGTTACTGTGAATAGTGTTCGCTATCGTGAGATGATAACGAACTTTTTATGTATGATATGTGGTTTCAACAGGACGGTGCCACTTGTCACACAGCTAACGAAACAATGTCTCCTTTGCACGAAAAATTTGATAGCCGAATAATCTCACGTCGTGGCGATGTCAATTGGCCGCCAAGATCATGTGACTTGACACCGTTGGACTTCTTTCTTTGGGGTTAGTTGAAAGAAAAGGTGTACGTCACTAAGCCAGCAACAATTCAAGAGTTAAAGGATGAGATAATTCGGCACATTAACGGCATAGAACCTCAATTATGTCTTAGCGTCATCAAAAATTTGGACTACGGATGGAGGTGTGCCGCCAAGGCCGCGGCGGCCATTTGGCTAATATTTTGTTCCATACGTAATTGAGCCATAGCAATATTATCATAGTAAAGAGAAATGAAAATAATTTCCCAAAAAACTTGTTTTTTATTCAAAATCAACACCGGCCCTTAAAACTTTAGCGCCCTTTACAAAAAAATGTCTACCAAAGACGTTGCCTAATTATTATTTTTGTAATTCTACTATTATTATGAGTATTAAAAAAAAATTTCATTTAAACTCACTTCACGCATGCAACCCACTGACCGACCATCTATCCACCCACGCGTGCATAGTAATTGGAGCAGCGCGTGCAAAACTGAAACAAATCTAATAATACGAGTACTTTGTATCATTTGCAGCTGACGGTGTTAGTGAGCCAATAACTCACTGTCATTTGTGCTGGACTGGTTGTGGCGCCTTGTAATATCGTCTTGCTTAACATATCATTTGTTGGTGTCACATATGAATATCATCACAGCTGTCGTACGCTTTACTAATTTGCAGCTCTTGTCAATTGTGCGAAATTAGAAGTGACAACTCAACCAGAGCGACTGATGGTGATGTTGATGCTAATCCTGATGCCACTCACAATTTGTCATTTTCACAATTTTGTGGGATTTTTTTTCGTGTTTTTTTTCGTGCAATTTGTCCATAACTTTGCTGCTCGTTGACTATTTTCTGTGCTCTCGTTGTTGGTCATCGGTTTGTTGCTTGTTGTTGTTGTGTTCATAAGTTTTACCGCCAGAACTTGCAGCTTCATTGTGATGGTATCGATGTGATGTGAAAGTGGCACTTTAGAACTTTGTGCTGCGTCTATCTGTATGTGTGTATGTATGTATGCATATTTGTAGACGTAATGGTTGTTAGTGCCACCTTGGGTTGCAAGTAATCGCATGCTCGTTAAATCAGCATGATGCACATAAATATCTTACAAGTTGTTTTTATTGGCAGACAGGTAGGTCGTCTCATGGATGTCCTTAACTATGAATTTTCTCAGGGATTTTTATATCAACTAGTAATTTAAAGATATAATAAATTGTACACACACCTGTGTACACATTTAGATTTTCTATGGATGGTACACAGAGTAAACAGGATATTTTACAAATGAATACTTGTAGAAAGGTCACCCATTGTCAATTAGATATCGTCCATTGCTGCTCAATGTGCAATCAGTGTAATGGAGGGAGGCCTCTGTAGGCAATCTGTCAAGAGACATGTTAGCATTTTTTGACAGTTAACACCTTATTTGTCCGAGCTTCGGACTGATCTCTTCATCAGCAAACTGGAGTTTGAGGGTCGTGCTAGGGCAATTTTTCCAAATAGGCAGGATTGGAAAGAGGAAAAAAGCTGTACCCAGGCTGTTACCTCAGTCTTCACTGACGGCGCCAAGATGGAATCGGAAGTAGGAGCAGAGGTTTTCTATGAATCAGCCTGTCTGCTTTTGACTGCTGAACACTGCTAGTGTTTTTCAGACAGAAGTCTTTGCGAGCCTGCTGGCATGCAAACTGCTTAGGGAACGCTGGCGGGAAGGAGATATCAACATTTTTCCGATAGCCAAGCTGCGATTAAGGCTCTGACGACGCCATGGTGTAGAACCAATCTAGTAAACTTCTGTAAAAAGGAGACCAAACCTCTTGGGTGTGCAGTTAACATTCCTCTGATCAGGGGTTCCAGGACATAGGAGCATAGATGGAAATGAAATTGCTGAGGAGCTTGCTGGGAAGGGGACTGAATTGGTCTCGGAGACCTCGCATCCGGTCATCGGCATCCCTCTGACAGTTTTTAAAGGGGAACTGCACAATTTATTTCTCAAGAAGGCGCAGAAAAGATGGAGCTCCATTTCTTCGTGTGCTTCTTCGAAAACCCTTTAGTACCAATACAATGTACGCACTCAGTTCTAGGGACTCCTTGCTATTCAATTTTCATACTCGTAACTGTGTTTATTGGTAATTGGACGATCGGTACTCTTGCAGAAAAGCTAGGGTTGCTATTTAATCTTCATTGTAAAAGCTGTGGGGATCTTTCAGAGAAGAATACTCTTGAGCATTTTCTCTGTAAATGTCCGTGTTTGGCAGTCAGACTATTAAGGTCCTCGATAGCCTGGAGCAGCGCTCTAACCTAAATCCCATCAACCCTCTACTTCACCGTCCTCTCATCCTTCACTTATGGGTTTTTTATATACACAAAAGTAATCATCCAATGTCGTTTTTGAAAAAAAAAATTGAAAAAAATTTCTATAACAAATAATTTTTTTTTTCTAAATAAAAATAAATTTTCTTAATAAATTTTTTTTTAAATGAATTTTTTTTCTAAATAAAAAAATTTTCTAAATAAAAAAAATTTTTATTCTAAATAAAAAAATTTTTATTCTAAATAAAAAAAATTTTATTCTAAATAAAAAAAAAATTTTTTAATAAAAAAAATCGATTTCCATCCATTGCTTCTCTGTTTGTATACTGCAGCTGTCTGGTTCTTCTAGAAGATGTCCACGCAAGTGAGGAAAGTCACTGATTGCCATTCACTAGGGAGTGGTCCAGACGATTCTTCTGCATGCGGTTCAAGCAGCTCACAACTCCGGGGCATCCTCTGGATAGCTTCCGAACACCCATTCGAAAGCGAACCAATGTAAGAAGGCGAAGCAACTCAGAATAGCTGTTGTGCGCTGGGTTTTGGACCCGCCACTTAAAAATCACCCTCCAATGAAAACACGAATAAAGCCTCGAATAAGCTGTCTAGTTCACAAGTGTCGAATATGATTGACTTACGACGCCATTTGCAAAATTATAAATCTTTCGATAAGATGATTAATTTTGCGCCACCTTGGTATAGCTGGTATAAATTTACCAAATATGTGCTGCCAATACCATTCTATTAAAATAGATTCGTCACCACAACCCCACTACTGTGCTCTAAGTTAAATACTTTTGTCATTAAGGTCCTGCATTATTTTCACTTCACTAAAAAAATTTGCTTCGAGTACACAAAGAATAAAGCTGACGAAGAACTTAAATTTGCATTTGCGCCCTCTGAAAATAAGACCCCATTATTCGGCCATGACGAGGGAGAAATAGCAAGAGCGTAGCTAAAAAACAATAAAGCCGTTGATACTCAAGTACTACAACGATGAGTTGACTTTTTTTCAATGCGCATAACAAATCTGTTTGTTGTCGCATTGTCACACCGGCCATTCACGACATTCCACAACAAATCTCTTAATCTCATACTACGCTCAAAGCAAATGGGCTTACGTTTGTGCTCTCAGCCAGCGTTAACAAAGGTCAGCATCAATGAAGCCCAGCAGCCGACGTACACTTCCCGCAAGGTAAAAAAATTGTAACGGCAAAAGGGCAAGCAAAATAAGTAAATGGGAAAATCATAAACTAAGTAAATAGAAAAAATGCAGATCACACAAACTCTGATTAGCATAGCGAGCACAGTTACTAGGTACGTGCAAGTGTAAAAAGGTCTATGTATAGGTGATTGTCTGTCTAATGTGCATGCATTACTTTGTCTACGGCTCAAGGCCCAATTGTACACATTCATGCTAAGCAAAACACTTTTGCTGGTCATGCACAACTTACTGCCTGTCTGTATGATGAAGTTATAAAAACAAGGGAAATCTTACATATAAAGCGTCCATATCCAGCCAACTTACGGGAATGATGCTTTAATAGAGTTTCAGACATATATAAAGGGTGATCAGATTGGAGGTACTCTTTCCAATAGGATTTTTTGACAGATCACGCGTGACTGCTGCCAAACTTAATACATACTTTTTTTCAGTATTCATTGAGATTTCATCATTTAAAGACTTACGCCTCAACAACGTTTACAAACCTTTACACCCTATTACGAAAGTCGAGGCTCTGTGAAAAGTGTTCATCGCGCGCTCCAGCCAACTTATGGTGGATGGTGATGAGGCCCAATTTTAGTTTAATGGATACATCAATAAGCAAACTTGCGTATTTGGGCTAAAGAGCAACCCGCAGCGATTCAAGAATAGACACCACATCCGTTGAAAACAACCGTTTGGTGCGGCCTATGGGCTGGAGGAATCATCAGCCCATATTTCTTCAAAGGTCAGGTTGTCACAGTGAATGGTAGTGGCTATCACGTCATGATAAACAACTTTTTGTTGCCAAAATTGAAGCCCATCATCTCCACATCATTTGGTTCCAACAAGACGGCGCTACTGGTCATGTGACATCACACCTTTCGACTCTTGTTTGTGGGGCTATGTAAAGGTAAACTAGATGCGATTGAGGAATTGAAAGCCAGCATTACTAAAGTTATTTACGAGATACCAGCTGAAGTGCTCCAGCGAGTCATTCAAAATTGGTGTTTATGGATGACCGAATCACGGGGCAGTTGCGGCCAACATTTGAATGGGTTTATCTTTAAAAAAAAATGTCATGAATGGTTCCACACAAAAATAATAAAGTTTACCCAATAAATTTAAATTTACGTTGCTTCATTTCAATTTAAAATCCGTTGCCTCTAAATTGATCACCCTTTATGTATAAACATGCTTGTTGTAGTTAACAAGAAAGTAGTAAATATGTAAGTAGGTATACAAAACCTTGTCCTTAGTCAACGTCCATCAATAGTGGACAATTGTGTGCAAGTAGTTCATCAGTTAGTAATTGAGTCCAGCTATTTACATACAGTAGGTTCTGTTTTTATGCGGTAGATACGTTCCGCAAGAAACAGCATAAAAAAAAACAGCATAAAAAAAGCTACTAGTTCTATAGTAAAACTATAGATACGTTTCAAATGCTAAAACCGCATAAATCTGAAATAATCGCATAGAAAAGGGCACTAGTCCCATATTATTACTATAGATACGTTCCATAGACCGCATGAATCTGAAATAATTAAATAAAATCGCATAAACAAAATATTGTATCTTTGAAAATTATATCTTTATATATCTTCCATACTTGTAGGGTTAGCATTTCTGATGTAATCTGTGATGAGTTTTTGCTTAGCTGGTTTAGAATCTTGTTTATATGTACAATTCCCGATAGGTCGACATGCATTTTGTAATTTAAAAAAAAACCGCACTATTTCGAAACCGCATAAAAAAAAGCCGCATAAAAACAGAACCTACTGTATTTCAATTTACACATTCAAATACTGCTATTTGTTAGCATTGACAGCTGCTTTTCAACTTGTATGTTAGTAATTTGATTACTGTTGACAGATGGAAATTAGGAGTTCATGTTGACATACTTTCAGGTGTACGAAAGGAGTAACAAATAATTATTGATGCCGCAAAATGAGGAGTGCAGTCTTAATTTTCTGTGATTATATAATATTAATAAAAATTTGGTTATAAACAGCCACAGTCTTTCAATGTAGTGAAGCCCAAGCATTCTAACGAGAAATTCACCTCAGAGGATCCATAGGAAAAGTGAGCTTGGAATTTTAAGACCTTCCTTCTTCAGAAATATGCTCAAGAGGAGCGAATAAGAAAGCTGTACGCGCTTAAATCTCAGGTATACTGCTCTACTGGCATTGTTGGGAATATTCCATAAAAAGCGGCAGCCACCAGAACTTGGCTACTCTATTTTAGTTTAAGGTATGAACCGTTTAAAATTTTGCTAGAGCTTCAAACTAGACTAGGTCTATGATTAGGAATTGTTTATTAAGAAAGTAAAGCTACGATGGTAAACAGATGAAATGTATCACTTAAATTGGTGAAAAGTAATATACTGAGAACAGTTCAGTCTCAGTATAAAATCTTGTAACTGCGGCAAAATACTACTTAGAAGTTACTTAAAAAACCTAATACTTCAGTAGCTTTGAGTAATAATTTCAGGCATATCAGAGGAAAACTGAGGAAGTTTTAGAGCAAACGACTGAAAGAATTTAGCAAGGCCAGCTTGGTATTTATGAGGATGTAGGCTCATTTGACCGATTTTTTTATAAATTTTTGTGTTTTTCACATTTTTAGAAAGTTTAGCTCTTCCGTAATTTTATCTCAAAATTTCAAGCAAATGAGATTAAGGAATTAGGAAGCGAAAATAATTAAGGATTAATGAAGTTTCAGAACTAAGACGGAAAGAATTAAGCAAGACCAGTTTCGTGCTAGTGACGCTTTACACTCAATTCAGGGACTTTTTTACAAGCGAATTTTGTGTTTTTCGCATATTTAAATAATCCTTAATTTGAAATGAAATGACAAAACACGCGCCTAAATTTAGAAACAGCTAAGAAATATTTTCAAGTCTGAGAAGAGTTTGAATTTATAGTGACAGGAACAAATTAATGCTAACAGCTTAACAACAGTATCCAAACCTGCGAGGAAAATATAACTTATCTGGGAACAGTTAAAATTTTTAGTGACAATATCTTGGAACTGGGGAACAGTTTGAGATTATTGCCGGGATAGTGATAAAAAATAATTTACTTTTCTTAAGGCTTGAAAGCTAAAAATAGATATAATGGTGAACAAGAATTGTATTACTTAAACCGGTGAAGAGCAAAATATTTGAAACAATTTAAATTTCACAATACCAGCAAGAGACTGAAAAAAATACAGGAAAATACAGCTTGAGGGGCAGCTTACATTTTAGGAAAAATTATATATAATTGTATAGAAGTGCAAAAAAAAACATACTTAAATTTGGGAACAGTTAAAACTTATTTTTATTTTTGGGAACAGTTAGAATTTATTGTTACAGGAAAAGATATATAAATGAGGAAAGTATATTCTTATGTTGGGAACAGTTAAAATTGTATCGCTATCCTACAGAACTTGTGAACAGTTGATTATTAGTCAAAGATTATTTAAGGATAGACGGCTAAAAATAGCCATAACGAGAAACCAAAGCATGACTCCTTAAATAGGTGAAAACTAAAATACTGGGAATAATTTAAACTTCAAAAAACAACTAACGGCTGAAAAAAACGGGAAAATGTGGCTTAGACACTGCTTAAATTGCAAAAAAAACATACTTAAATTTGGAAACAGCTAACACTTATATTTATCTGGGAACAGTTAAAATTTATTGTTACATGAACAGATTTAAAAAGTAGGGAAATATATTATTATTTTGGGAACAGTCAAAATTTTATCGCAACTCCACGCACCTTGAAGACAATTGATTATTAGTAAAAGGTTATTTAAAAATAGAATTTATCCTTAAATCGGTGAAAAATAAAATAGTGGGAACAATTCAAACTTCAAAATACAGCTAAGAACTGAAGAAAACTGGAAAATACAGTTAGAGAGGCAGCTTAAATTTTTCCTAAGACTATATAGAATTGCAAAAAAAACATGCTTCAATTTAGGATCAGTTAAAATTTATTTTTATTTCTGGGAACAGTTAAAATTTATTGATATGGGGCATATTTAAATATGAGGGAAGTATATTATTCTTTTTTTTTGGGAACAGATAAAATTTTGTCGCAATTACACGGAACTTGGGAACAGTTGATTATTAGCAAAAGGTTATCTAAGGATAGAAGGCTAAAACTAGTCATAACGACAAACAAAAAAAAGACATTTTTTTTAAATCGGTGAAAAGTAAAATACTGGGAACAATTCGAATTTCAAAATACACCTAACCACTGGGGAAAATTTGAGTCTTCAGCTTAAAACGTTGCCTAAATATTCTTTATCAGAAGTAAAACAGTTAAAATTTACTTTTATTTCTAGGAATAGTTAAAATTTATTGCTACATTTAATAGTTAAAATTTATTGCTAAGTTTTCTAGGAACAGTTAAAATTTGATGGCAATCTAACTAAAACTTGGGAGCAGTTAGAGATCATTGCCCTGTTATTATTTGAAGGCTAATAATAGATATAAGGGTAAAGAAATAAATTAAATACTTAAATCGTTGAAAAGTAATTTTCAGAATAACGTCAAAATATCTTTACACGTAAATAATAAGTACAATAATAAGATAAGTAACATAATTTTCCCTTACTATATAACAGCTGTATGTATAGTCAGTTTGAGAATAGATAAAATTTATTTTAATTTCTGGGAACAGTTAAAATTTAAAACAATTTGGGAACAGTTCAAGATATATGGCTGGTTATTTTCAAAAAACTCGTCTTATTTTCTTATGGCTTAAAAGCTAAGAATAACTTTAGTAGTAAACAAATACATTTTTTACTTAAATAGGTAAAAAGTGTAATACTGGGAACAGTTTAAATTTCAAAATAATGGTTAGAAACTACAAAAATTAAAAACTACTTAAGAGATTTCTTAAATGTTGCTTAAAAGTATATAGAATGAAAAAGAATCATACTTCGATTTCTGGGAACAGTTTAAATTTATAGTTACGGGAACAGATAAATCTGAAATACCATTGCTTTAAATTTTCCTATCATTTATCATATTTATTACTTAAATAGGTGAAGTGTGAAATACTGGGAACAGTTTAAATTTCAAAATAATGGTTAAAAGCTAGAAAAATTAAAAACTACTTAAGAGATTCCTTAAATGTTACTTAAAAGTATATAGAATGGAAAAGAATCATACTTCGATTTTTAAATTTTCCTATCATTTATCATATTTATTACTTAAATAGGTGAAGTGTGAAATACTGGGAACAGTTTAAATTTCAAAATAATGGTTATAAGCTACAAAAATTAAAAACTACTTAAGAGATTCCTTAAATCTTGCTTAAAAGTATATAGAATGGAAAAGAATCATACATTGATTTTTGGGAACAGTTAATATGTATAGTTACAGGTCTGTTCCTAAATACCATTTTTTTTCTTTTTAATTTTCCTATAACCAATTCAACAATCATATTTAAACCTGAAAGAACTATATAACTTCTGCCTGGGAACAGTTAAAATGTTATTACAATCATCCAAACCTTGAGAGCAGTTGCAGATTTGTGGCTGGTTATCAATAAAAAACGTTTAATTTGATAAGGTAACTACCATCATTTTTCCACCCAGTCAAAGCGCCAATGACTGCAGATAAGCTATGCAACAATGCATTAATCGCTCCCCTTTCATTTGTCACTTTTTTACAAATGCTCCTTTTTTTCCTTGGCCTTTTTTCTCGCGATGGACCACAATGTCGTGCTATTATAAATTAATGGTTACCACATTTACACCACAAACAATTAGTTCTGCCAAAAGTTGAAATTAAATGCAAAGTGAAGAAGCAAAAAACAAAACAACCACACGCCCCGGTACATATGAAATGTTTCATTACTTTCATTCACTCAAATAAATAAATAATGAATATGTAAAATAATTAATGGTTGTGCAATCGGCGCGTGAAAGGCAATTAATTATTGCCGTCGATATTGTGCACAGTGGAGTATAATTGAATGCAACCTGGTCTTTTGTATCAAAAAGGGTTAAAACCTCAGCGAAAGGTCGATGTTTGTAGGATATGACCCACTAAATTTTATCGAAGCTATGGGGCAGATAGAGAATGATTTTACTTTGATATTAACATATTGCTGTGCGAATGGGGTAGTCGACGCCTATCTAAGTACAGACTAGTGACTGTGACTGTGTACAGACTGTGACTATTTTAGAGCTCATCATTTGTTAAAAGACGAAATACTCGTATATCCTAAGAGGGTGTTGCGCGCTTCTTTCGGAGGGGTTGTGTAATATTTATATGAGGATGGTGAAAAGGACGTACGTAACATATATTTCCTCTATAGCTACTCAGTCTAACAGAATTTAGGGCATACCGTGTCGCGAACTGGTCTTTTGTCTACGTTTTCTGCCATTCGCTCTAGCGCTGAGCCACGAATCATTGTGTATTACCATCTAAGGTGAAAGTCACTGCCGCCTCACTTGCCACCCAGGAATAGTGAAAGTAGAAGTAATCAAAAAAATCCACGATTGGAGTTTCTTGTCTTTTTCCCCTTTTGTGCTACTTTTGTAGCGCGCTGAATGAGGAAAAAGACGTTATTTGTGCGTCCGAGGTGAGTCAATTTCAGTTTGAGAATTGACCAGCCACACCACGAAGCTATGTGCCAACAACGCCAGAACTGAAGCTAATGATTTTTAAACTTATGTACTTACATATATACATAGTTTTAGGGCTGACTCACAAAGCATTTGCATCGTGGACGCTAATTCAAGCAGATCAAGCCAAACTGCAAATCTGCGAACGAAAAATACTCAGAAATTTGTGCCATCTTTCAGGCAGCATCATATTCTCACGTTCATCAAACTTCTGGTTTTTATTGGGAAAAAACTGAATCAGGTACGATTACACATCGTCATCATTATTGAAATTTTTACCATTCAAGGAGTTTTGTAAAGATCGAAACAAAAAATAATCAGATGGTGCACGGTCAGGACTGGCAAAACATCCCAACCAAGCTCCAATAATTTTTACCGAGTGGCCAAAGATGTGTGTGGCCTTGCATTGTCATAATGGAATACAATACCTTTTCGATTTGTCAATTTGGGCCGCTTTTCTGCAACTGCATTGTTAAAATCTTTAGTTGTTCAATGTAGACATCAGGATTGATCGTTCGGTTGGGTGGTAAGAGTTCGAAGTAGACAAACCCTTGTTTGAGTTGGTTCACCTGGCCTGCTCCACGATCTTTTCCGCTTGATATTGTTGTAAACAACCCATTTTCCATCGGCAGTTATCACTCGTTTCATTACGTTTCTTTAGCAAATCGCAGCTGTTAATGCATTGCGTTAAATGCGTTTCTTTCAGTTTGTGAGGAACCCATGTTTCGAGTGTTTGAACATGGCCAAGTTGTTTTAAATGATTTTCAATGCATGTATTTGATACATGAAGCTTCTCTGCAATCTCACGTATTGTGCTGTCACGATCCGCATCGACTATTGCTTTAATAAGAGCGACATGAACTTCAACAGGACGACCAGAGCGTTTCTCATCTTTAAGTGAAAAGTCACCAAATTTCTGGCAAACCAATTTGGACACTGCCGTTCTTTTAAGGCTTCGCCACCATAAACAGCATATACCTTTATATAAGCTTGCGATGCGGTTTTCCCATAGCGAAAATAAAAAAAACAAAATATGACGAAAATGTTCCTTTTGATTTTCCATTTTTCAACGAACGACAAACGAAAACTACGCATCCGATCACAAAAGTTTTTTTTTACTGATTGACACCTGAATTGCCAACTATCAAATAACAAAATGCGTTTTACATTTGTGCTACGTCTGCAAACCTAAAAATTCAACTGAAGCCATCTATGAGGGAAATCCGCAATTACTTAGTTGCCTACCCAATAAAATAAAGTGTACGCTACATAAGTTTTTACTACTATTTATTTATTTATTTTGTAATTTCAATTATTTTTTGTACTGTAGCAAGATACATATAGAGAAAAGTTTCGAGCATCGTATAAAATTTGAAAAAAGTCGGCAAATTTTCATCCAAATCTCAGACGTCTTACTCAGAATTTTTAGAAAAATTTCAAGTATGCAGTTTGATATATCTCTGAATTTTGGTATAACAAAGTACAAGTTTCAAGTAATTCAGAAATCGCTCTGGTTTTTGACAATTTTTTCTGTAGATGGGGTTGGGTGCTTTCTTCCATATAGAGAAAATAGAGAAAATGCACAAGACCGCGTGCTAAAAAAATGCTCAAATATTAAGCCAAAACTTGGTCATACAATCCTTAGCTAAGCACTACAAACTCGAAAGGTTCGGCAATCACGGAATTATAAAGTCGAAATGGACAAACTATTTTGTGCAAATAGTCGAATATTTGAACTAAAGGCCCTCGCCTCTTTTGAAATGGTGTGTTTTGGGTGTTCCTTTAGAAGCGTGTAAAACGAAAACTAAAAAGATTTTATTTTTTATTTTATTTTTGAGTATTGTATTTTCTAATCTATTGTTAAGAAATAAAAATTGTTTTTTAGCCATACGAGATTCGTTCCAAAAGTTGTCAGCCTTCAAAAAATGGTATTCCAAAAACAAGTATGTCGCTGGCGACACGGATTCCAGGACTCACAAGTGTCTGAAATCAAAAAGGCAAAAAAGTTTTTGCTCAGTATGAATGTTGTAATCGTGTGAATTCGATCATTATAAAAAAAATTAAAATTTGACAAAATGGCGAACGTTCAAAGGTAAAAAACCATTTTCAGAGCCTTTTTTTTTAATTGAAAGCTCCTAAAAAAATACTAAATAATTTGTTTTACTAATGATCGTAGTTCCCAGGCTAATGTCTAGTTTAGCAGTTTTACTTCCATAAATCAAATTTCAAGTTTGTTTATAAGTCATACATCAGTTTGTGCTTTGTTTTGACCCAGGCGAATCTATTGCAAGTGGCATCGGTAAATCAGCTGATTTATTTTTTTTTCCTTTCGCCGTGTCCATATGGCTGTCAGCCTGGAGTGAAATAAGGCGAATTCATTCTTTGTTTTCTACTTTGACAATACTTTTCTTTGACAATCAAACGTACTCAATATATAGGTGTTGGTCTAGTGCCACCACCTTTAATGAATGCGGTTTGGTTTTGCCTAAAAACTAATTTTGAAGTTTTGCTGCAGAGTTTGCCTCTCTTAAATGGCTAAATCTCCGTAAGTATTCGGAATTTCGAAAAATCGTGTAGGGACGATATTTTTGAATATATAATCTACATAAATAAGCAAAAAGGAAAAATCGAAAATTTGTTTCAATAATTCGAACCATTTTATTTGTCATCGAAATAAAGCAAAAACATTTCAGAACTTCACTTAATATCGCACCTTGGCTTGCTAGTATTTTCTGCTGAATTATTCGGTATGTCTGATAATTTTGATCTCGTATTTTAGCCTAACCATTTGACCTTGGTTAGAGTACCCATCAACTCTACACTTTGTATGCACTTTAATGCAAAACTTTAATTGTTAGCTACCATCTTTTCTTATCCATTCCAAGTTGAAAGCCTATTAAAGAGTACTTGCAAATAAATCCTCTTATTCTACTCATTTCCTTCTGCATTTGACCATCAAAACGAAGTTCTCTAATAACTAATAGGGAATTTTACGAGTCAAATTTTATTCAAACTTGCCCACAGTTGGTATTTTTTCTTTGTAGGTGCTTCAAGTGAAAGCCTATTTATTTGGCGTGATTTCAAGCACATAAGCAATCAATCAGTGGCATTATATGTTGCAAGTAGATAAGTGAGTATGTGAGCAATTGTGACCGCGTTATTGCTACAATTGAAAATCATTTAACCGAAAACCGAAGTAAGTATTAAAAAAGGAAAAGGAAACAAGTTAAATGTGGCTCAATGGAAATAAAATATTACATGTGAATTGTGGTTTTTTTGATAAAAAGAAGTATTGACAACATGGTTTTATAGACGGGTGTTAAACATATTTTTTAACAAAGAAATATTGTGCGCTTGTGAAATGAATACAAATAAAAGTTAAAGCCACAACAATAAAGCTTAATCAGTGACTCTCAAAAAAAACAAAAAAAAAAAGACAAATAAACAAAAAAAAAATAAATAAAATTAAACAAATAAACGCGAAATAAAAATTGTCTATTATTACGTAGCTTTCAAACTTTTATTTTGACCAATTGAGTTTTTTTTATTCAGAATTAACTATGAAAACTAAAAAAAAGGTAGGTTTTTTCGCGTATTTTCATATAGAGTTTTTGCTCTCCTTTCCAAATGTGAACTAATCTTGTAGAAATAGTAGGAACGAAAATGTGAAATAAAAAGGAGAGTGAGCAGATTATAGATGGGCTACCTTGCGTTCAAATCATGTTGAACGAAATCGGCTTTGAATGAGATCTAGCACTGGTTTATATGTTTATGTGATTGTTGTTATACTAGCAGTCCTAAAACTGACCTCCGATAGTGCTCCACTACGTAGTTTGTATGGAGATCATCTAGACCCACATAAACTGCTAGTTTTCATACTCGAGATACAGAGAGGAATTTTTGATGAGCATATTTAAGTGGCCATGTGGAGAACGGTTCCTACAACAGTGGCTGATACTCGTCTGGACCAGAATAAATCAAATTTTACTGAACAACCTAGCCCAGCATAGATCGAAGAAAAAAGCCACCAAAGTGTAGATCTGCTGAGCAAAGAAACTTTTTGTATATTTAGACTAAGCGAACTGCTGGGTGAATGTGAAAAGGGGCTATATTTTTTCTGCGTTTTTTCACAATCCAAACGTATAAAAGGAGAAGTCCAACATAAATAAGGCTGGCGTCATAAAAATGTCTTTGATAGCGGCATCTTTTTAATGAGTTAGTGCGTTGGAAGTTACATCCCTAGCTGACTTACAGCGAAAGCTTGGTGACATTCTGTTCAGTGGATGCGAAGTTATTGCGTTTAAAGTGTCAGTATGTTTGTGTCATCGGTACAAAAAGTAGTTTCGAACAAAGAGCTAATATCAAAATTTGTTTTAAAATCGGTGAAACGTTTACCGAAACATTTGAATTGATGAAAAAAGTGTATGACGTTGATTGTCTATCTCGTGCCAGAGTTTATGAGTGGTTTATACGCCTCAGAGATGGTTGTGAGGACATAAATGACAATGAGCATACGGGGCAGGGCGTCCAAAATCAGTAATCACCGAAAGCTCCATCGAAATTGTTCGTAAATTTATCAAAAATGAACCGAAGTTATCGTTGAAGTTCATTGAATCGGATTTGAATATCTCCAAAACAGCGACTTATCGCATTTTAACTGATCATTTGGGCTTACGAAAGGTCTGTGCACGTTTCATTCCGCACAAGACAACTGAGGACCAAAAATTGCTCAGAATTCAACATTCGAAAGACCTCACTAAAGTGGCGAGAAAATACGAGAACTTCCTTGACAACATTGTAACTGTTGATGAAACGTGATGTTTTCAACATGAACTTGAAATTAAGCGTCAAAGTGCCGAATGGAAGGCCCCAGACGAGCCACCACCAAAAAAATCGCCTTTGGAGAAGACAAGAATCGATGCTCATATGTTTTTACGATTCTACGGGAATTGTCCACAAGGAACTCGTTCCAATGAGCCAAACCGTCTATTCAATTTTCTATCTTGGCATTTTAAAGCGTTTGCTGCATCGCATTCGTCGAATTCGCTCTGAATACCGCGGAGGAAAAAGCTGGCGCTTATTGAATGATAATGCACCATCTCATTGATCCACTCTTGTAACTGATCTTTGACTATAAATCGTATTTTAGCCATCTTACCCTATACAATCCAAATGTACTATTCGTAGTCTCAAATTGGCATCTGTCCGGGGAAGCACCAATGGCGTACCGCAGACTTATTGTTTTTGATATAGATGCTACCATAGCGCACAGAACATTTTATAGAAATCCAAGAAATACAATTTCGGAATGTCTTTCACTTTAACTTAGAACAAAGTGCTAACTACGCTAAGCATCTCTTAATGCTTAAATCTGAGCTTGAGAGGGAAGCAAATGAACTCCACTCGAATATTACGTCTGAATTTCATGAAAATTGTCAAGAAAAAAGTGAAAAAACCACGAAGAAATGTTCCGTGGTAGAGCAATAAGAGCTAAACAAACCAAGCATAGGGTCTCCTACTCAACAGCAGTAACCAACTTCAGCAAATAATTGTGGAAATCTAAACGAGTTCTTCGAGCGATCATTGTAAAAATATTTCAAATGTTCCAAATGCAATCCGTCTTCAGAAAGTCTTATCAAAAGATCACTCAAACGGCATACCTATGTACCCCGAAAAATCCTGTTAGTAGCCACACCAAAAACCCAGAGGAAACCAGCCAACTTCGACTCGTTTACCGGGATGTCATGCTTTACATGAGTCCACAATCTCGGGAGAAATTGCCACTTCTATTGACAGGCAGAGCCTAAAGGAGACTTATAAGCTATTCCACGAAAATCGGACACAATGGGCTATATCTACATTTATCCTTTAAAATTACCAGGATCTGATGGGATATTCCCTTGACTTCTGCAATAGGGGATCCAATATATTGTTTCTCCTTTTTCCAGACTATATAAAGCAAGTCTATTGCCAGGTTTTATACCTATGAAATGGGCAACTTAGTTAGCTTCCCACTGCATCAACTTCAACTTAACTACCAACAAGGTAAATTTACTGAGACTCCGATCTTGTAACTGATATTAAAAAAGCTATTGCATCAAAACAAATCGCACTTTGCGCTTTTATTGACATAACAGGAGCTTTTGATAATACATCTTATGAGGCAAGCAATGCCCTATCTCAAAATGGCGTACCTAAATCCATTATTAGATTGTATCGATGCTGGAATCCTGAACGATCAGTGCCACAAGAAGTTACCCACAAACGGGAGTACTCTCTCCTCTTCTGTGGACACTAGTAATAAACGAACTTCTCTACAAGCTGAACAATCTAGGATTCCACACTCAAGATTATGCTGATATTCTGGATGATCTGATATGCTGATGACCTGGAAGTATCCATAAAGGACAGGCAAGAGGAGACCATTTCTAAGCGCATGCGAAAAGCCATCAACATAATAAACAAATGGTGCATCGAAAAGGGCGCTCTAGTAACCCAGTTTCAGATAACTGCGCTAGTGCCGTTCACTAGGAAAAGGAACATCAATGTTAAATGGCCTGCCCTAAATGAATCAACTCTTCAACTCTCCACAGAAGCGAACCGTGGCCTCATCTTAGTTAAAAAAGAGGCACGTTTAAGCGCCTTAGGATTAAAAGGCAACTCCAACCTAAAAAGTGGAGATATGAAACGGCATCTAAAGGTCTTAGAAGACTTTCGCCATATTCCTATTCTTTATAGGATGGATACATTATCTCCCAAACCCATTCTCTTTAGGAACTTTGAAATACTCATTAATGATCCACAATGGTTCTCATGGCCATGAGTGGGATTTAAATGGTGTTTTTCAGCAAACCCTACCTTCATGGCCTAACAGAGGGTATTGACAATAAAAATCTCCAAATTTCTTTAAGCTTTTAACTTCCGCGGGTTGGGCTTAATGCTTATAAGCAATTTTCACTCTCGCTGCTCCCATAATATCACTCTCACTCTTATCTCGTTTATGTCTTGCAAGTTGCGGTAATAAAACTTTCAGTTGTTTGCACACTCGCCACCTACACCAACCAACTAAGCAGCAGACAGAAAAATAAATCAATTTTGCAGCTTAGCGAAAAAGGAATTTGTGCAGTATTTTTTGTTTTTAAACTTCAATTAACGTGATTGTTTTATGTTCCTCATCACAGCCTCATTTCTACTCATTCTGCTTTGCTCAGCGACATGCGTTTGTTATATTCACATAAATGCCAACATAACTTCTATGGGAAGATTTAATAACAAAAAAAAACTTTTTTAATTGGTTCTGCTTGTGTGGCTATTAATTGCTTAGCGGAATGACTAATTTATCACCTTATAACTTATTACGGTTCAGGTATTTTCTATACCTCAATTTTTTTTTTTTTAATTTTCTACGTATCGGTGGAACGCAAGTTTTTCATATGATTTTCTCAAACTAATCTTAGCACCAAGTCGAAGAAAAACAGGCACAAACACATTGCCTGAAGCCAGTTTCAATATCAATTAAGATTCTTTCTCTTCTTAAATTGCACTTTTTTTGGCAGAAATTGTCAATGCATACCTGTCAACGTTAAATATTGTATGGGCGGGGCAGCTTAGGAATAGGCCGATATGCGCTTGCCAATCGTTGAGGAGCATCATCAAGAAGCCTTGAAGTGTGCACTCGTTTGACTATTTTAACTCATTATAACCAGTAGTCACAACAACAGAATCTATACAAGTTCCTCGAATTTTTCTATACGACATATGTAAATAAAATTCTCAATAAGGGGTTAGGGGTAGTCAGAATTTTAAAAAATTTGTTTTGTTTTTTACATTTTCTTAAAGTACAATATCTTAAAAAAATTGTGTGAAAATTTTAAGTCAATCTGACAAATACTTTTTGAACTATTCAACAACTAACAAAGGGCGCTCGGGCGCTACGGAGCGGATAGCAAAACTTTAAATACGTTTTTCTCAAAACTATGTTTTTTGAACTGCTGATCACTGTAACTTAAATATCGCTTAGTAGATTTCGATAAAATATTATATATACTGCTTTTAAAAGACATAAAAAACTCGTGCCTGATCGAAGGATTTTTTTTCAAAAATTTCGATTTTTTTTTATAACAATTAATTGTCGGTGTTTTTCTCGAAAATGTGAAAAATTGATCCTGAGGCCGCGATATGGTTCATTTTGAAAAACAAAAAGCTTCGATCAGACACAAGATTATCTATTAATAAAACTAATTTCTCCTGTCCGATTGATTTTAGATGAATGTCCAAGGACTTGTGATGACCACCGCAAGGGACTTCTGGAGAAACGGGCTCCACACAAACAGCGATAACTTTTACAGTTATTAATTTTTTTTTTAATTTTGCTAAAGTCAAGTCGTAACATGATGTATTAATGCTATTTTTTTATTTTTGTAAAACAAAGCAACTGACTAGCAAAAAAAAAATTATTGAAAATCAACATTTTTTCGGGCCTCTGACTACCCCTAACCCCTTAAAGCGATTTATGTCGGTACTTTTTAACACTTTTATAATTGTTTTCATTTCTTAGGATACTTAAAAAAATGATTTTTTTTACAAAAAAAAAAAAGAAAAGATCTGCCTTTCAAAAATGATAAAAAAATGTTCCCTAATTTGCCTAAAAAAATTGTTCCTTAAAAAATTTTAAACTAAAAAGCTTTAATCTAAAAAATAGCAAAACAATTAATTTTTTTCGTTAAAATATTTTGGAAAAAATACCTCAATTTTTTCATTTTATAATAGCTGAGACTATGCGAAGTAAGCCCTGGACGTTGCATTACTGCCAGACTCATCCAATCTCTGCTCTCTTTTAATTTAGCCGGATTTTTCACGAACTTTATTTAAAAAAGTGACCACAAGTTTCTTGGAAAGTGAGTTAATGCCCAGTAGAAACTCGATTTTTGCACGTAATGAAAACCGGGCTCGGTGCAAGTTTTGAGGTTCTCGCAAGTGCTTTTTTGCCGTGCAAGGATTTTTTTCATACAAACTAATATAGTTTTTTTTACTGATAGCAATCCAAGTTTGTTTGTTTTTATTGTATTAATTAAATACACTTTAAAGCGCTAAGATTTATTTGAAAGTAAAGAAATTTTCCATTTTGGTTTTGTTTTGTACTCACTCGCTTGTTCAGTACCACACAGTCTGTGCCTTTGCAGCGTCAAAACATCGTTTCAGGTGCTCGCCGCATTTGAAATGGTTTTTTTGGGTGTTTCTTTAAAAGCGGGTAAAAGAGAAACGAAAACAGATTTTTAATGTTGTTTTAAAGATTTTATTTCTTAATCTATTGTTAAAAAATAAAAATTTTTTTTTTGACCATATCAAGTTCGTTCAAAAAGCTGTCAGCCTTCAAAAACTGGTCTTCTAAAAAAAGGTATGTCGCTGGCGACACGTATTTCGGGACTCACAGGCAGATAGATTAAGCAGCTCTGTCCAATCCAAGCATTTACTGAATGCTGATATTATCTCCTCCGATGTAGTTTTATTCGTGTTTAGCATCACGTCCATAGTTCCTTCACCAACTCTTGCGTGGTCTTCGTTACAATATTTTAAATTTAACGCTGTGCGTTCCTAATGAGATTCAACAATCCATTGCTCGACTGTAGATTGTAAACTAATGGCATTGGTTATAATTCCCGAAGCAAAGTTGCAATGAAGTGCATCCAAGTCAAGTCGAATGGCAGTCACGCACCAACCCATTAGGCTACGGAAACGGCATTCCATTTTCATGACACCACTAATTAAAGTTGCGCATTAAAAAGGGTGATTAAGTTTCAAGGGCCGGTATTGAATTTGAATAAAAAACAATTTTTTTATAAAATTATTCTTATTTCTCTTTACTATAATAATATTGGTATGGCTCAATTACGCATAGAATAAAATATTGGTCAAATAGCCGCCACGGCCTCGGCAGCACACCTCCATCCGATGGTCCAAATTGCGATGACGCTGAGGCATAATTGAGGTTCTATGCCGTTAATGTGTCGAATTATCTCATCCTTTAGCTCTTGAATTGTTGCTGGCTTATTGACGTAAACCTTTTCTTTCAACTAACCCAAAAGAAAGAAGTCCAACGGTGTCCAATCACATGATCTTGGCGGACAATTGACATCGCCGCGACGTGAGATTATTCGGCCATCAAATTTTTCGCGCAAAAGAGCCATTGTTTCGTTAGGTGTGTGACAAGTGGCACCATCCTGTTGAAACCACATATCGTCCACATCCATATCTTTCAATTCGGGCCATAAAAAGTTAGTTATCATCTCACGATAGCGAACATTATTCACAGTAACTGCCTGACCGGCCTCATTTTGGAAAAAATACGGCCCAAAGATGCCGCCGGCGCATAAACCCCACCAAACAGTCACTCTTTGTGGGTGCATTGGTTTTTCGGCAATCAGTCTTGCATTATCATTTGCCCAAATGTGGCAATTCTGCTTATTGACGAATCCACTGCGGTGAAAATGTGCCTCATCACTGAAGATGATTTTCTTCCAAAATTGGTCATTCACTGTTGCCATTTCCTGCCACCATTCTGACACAACTTTAACGCGTTGCTCGATTGTGTATCTTTCCATGGTTTAAATTGAATTAGTCTGAAATTGAAAAATGTCAGATGAAATGCAGAAAAAGCTTGATGTTTAGGTGTGATTTATATTTAACATCGGCCCTTAAAACTTAACCACCCACCACACAAAACTTAACAAGCCAAGTTTGCCAACGACTTCAAGCCACGACTGGTATTAAAGGGGGAATGCTCCTTTTAGACGCTTCATTACCAGTTCCCATGTTATAACTAAATTCCCGGAACTTTCAGTCAACAGATTAGATCTCTTTTCAATCTTTTTTGCAGTTACTGACTATACCTATTTTCTTTTCCATTCACACATTTACTTCTTCTCTGCACAAATTTTTTTTGGCAAACCTTTCCTTACTCAGCAGTCCTTTGCAGAAACTTGCAATCAGGCACATTTTATTCCATTTAACATTTATTCACCTATCTGGCCATTTTCACCTCTTAATAGGTCATTGATCATCTGCCCTTTTTTCCTCCAAACTGACTGACTTGCTGACTCAGCTGCCACTCGACAGACTTTTAGGGGTCAATGAGGAGCTAGAAAAACAGAAAACATTTTGAGGCATATGATGCACATCTAGGTATACGTGAGTATGTGTGAGTATGAGCACACATATAAAGGAAGAAATTTAACTGCTGATCCTCTACATATATTTACACGAAATCTACATGCGCTTTCAATTGGCAGCCACACAGTGTTTGCACATCACTTATCACTTATCACTTTCAACTAATCAACATTGTTTGCATGACCGTCACGTGCGTTCGCTCGCATGCGTGTGTGGGTATGTGTGACTTTATTTGCATTTTAAAAGCGTATTTATCACGTATCAGAGCGTTTATGCAAATTCACATATACACACACACATGAAATGGCGCTGCTTATAAATGAAGTTAAAAAAATTAAAAAATAGCCTACCCACATTCAAATACGTAAATTCTGCAATTGCGGTTTTTCTGCACGTCACTTTGCCAATGTATCCTATGATCAAAAAGTACCGAGAAGGTGATGTTGACTGTTTTCTTCGATTGCCAAGGCGTAGTGCACCATGAGTGCCTTCCATCGGGCCAGACACTCAATAAGAAATATTATGTATCCGTTTTGAAGCGTTGACGCTGTGCGTCGCAAACGGCGGGAAATGTGGGCAAACAATTCTTGGATTTTGCATGATAATAACGCGACATCGCACCCAGCCCAAATTGTGGTGGAATATTTGACCAAACAGCAAGTAAATACCATCGTGCAAGCGCCGTATTCACCTGATATGGCTCCGTGCGACTTCTTTTTGTTTCCCAAGTTGAAGTTACCACTTCGTGGAAGGAGATTTCAATCGGTAGAGGAGATCAAAGAGAAAGCGACGAAGGAGCTGAAGGCCATCCGGGCCTTCGTCGGGCTATCAGGGGTGCATGGAGGACTGGGTTAAATGATGGCAGACTGTGTTGCTTCATACGGGTCATATTATGAAAGAGATAAAATAAAATGAAATTTAACTATATTTTGTTTTAACATTTAACATTTTATTTAAACATTTCTGGTACTTTCTGACCATAGGTTAGTTAGTTATATTCGTGCTTGTATGCGAATGAACAGGCGCATATATTAGTTTCTGTTCAAACATGCTTGAATGGGCCTTAGGCGTGAATGTCAGCTTTGAGCTCATATGTGGTTTAACAATACAAATTAATTAGATAATTAGATAGTATTTCTATTGGGCCGTTACATTGAAGCGGTCGTTATGGATGAGTGGGTTTGAAATGCCTATTGCATCATTAAAGATGTCTCCGCAGCAATGGTTTGTTCGGAAACTAAAAAACTCCCCCTCGTTTGGAACCGCCGCCCACCCTGCAACCGCTTTCGCATTACTTCAGCGTGGCATTCAATCCTCCTCATTACAAAGGTCTATGCCTATGTGCCTGCGTCGAGGTCCCGCTTTTTCATTCGGAGAATTTTTTTCGCGAAACCACTGATAATTTTCCAAATTCCCTCGCTGCTTAGCTTTACATTTTCAGTGCTTATGTGACCGAGTGCATTCTCCAGCATTCCACGTTCTTGTTCCCAACGCATACATTGGAAAAAGGTGTGTTCAGCATCATCTGCGGCTGCGACATCATATATACCTACATGTGGTGTGTCCGGATTTCGCTCTTTTTAATAGGTAGTTCTCGAAATTCCCGTTGCATAAAAATTGACTTCACCGAAGTTCCCGCTGTCCCATGTTGTGACGACTTTTATTAGCCTGGCCTTCCATTTGGCGCCTATTTGGTTTCTCCAGCGATCTTGCCCAAGCCTTGGCGGCTCATCCTTTATTTTGTGCGCCGCAAGTTTGCTTTTTTCAGCAAGTTCCGTACTCAGACGACATGAAGTCTATTGTACTGAACTCGAGCACATCAGTACCAAAGACCTCATTCGAGCGAAGGCCGCGCAGACGCTCAGAAAGTGGTCCGCCGTCTCATCCTCCTCTCCACATGCTGGGCAAAGTGCACTGTCTGAAATACTTACCTTTTCCCCATAGAAACTGGCCCGTTATCGGTCTAACCAGCTGCCTACAGTCCCTTCTGTATAATGACAGGCCGATCTGTGACAGTCGGTCAGACATGTATCCATCTGCAGCCCCTCTCAGCCAACTAAGCTCGCTTGTGGGTTAAAGTAACCCATTTGCTAACCGTGGCTTTGCTGGCTGCAGAAGGGAGTGGCAGAACGAGCTCAGGGCCAAAGAAATTGACCTCAGAGCCATTCCTAGCTAAATAGTCAGAGATCTCGTTATCCGCGATACCCACGTGTCGCAGGACCCATATTAGCATCAGGATATTATGCCTACCGACATAGTTCAGCTTGGATTTGCAGGACTCAACTACCCTTAAAGTGTTTGGAGGAATGTCTAAGGCCATAATCGCAGATTTGCTGTCGCTGCTCTCCATCTGTTTTTCACAACAAAGTTCATCGCTTCTTGAACAGCATACACCTCCACTTGAAGTACAGAAGCGTGCTACCCAAAAGCAAAGTGTAGTTTTGTCCCGCTGGATTCCACATAGACACTAGAGCCGAAACCGTGCTCCGTCCTGGAGCCATCCGTAATTTTTCAGGGTTTGACCACAATTAAGGCTCGGGCAGCAACCTACTGTTTGCTTAGTCTTTCTTCTTTTCTCTGGTCTTTTAATCCCAACAACTTTTTCCTCTCAGGCTAGGAAATCTATCGGCATTGAACCACTTATCCCTTGAACAGCTAAGCCTGATACTGTGGGTCGTTCAGAAAGAGATTTCGTTTTTTTTCCCGACAGAGGTGTTAATTGTTTTTTTTTCACAGCTAACTTTACTCTTAAGTCACATTGTCATTATATGTTTTGACAGCTGATATAGCAAGGCTTGTGTGTGAATAAGTTGAATTGATTTTACGCAGTCGTTTTTGGACGGTGCCCTTTTAAATATGGAGAGCAATAAGCAGCATTTTCGTCATATTTTACTTTTTTACTATAGAAAAGGTAAAAATCCTGTTGAAGCCAGAAAGAAATTAACCGATGTGTATGCAGAAGATGTGTTGCCAATACGCCAGTGCTAGGTTAGGTTAGGTTGATATGGTTGTCCAGGGAATGGGCACACTTGGACGAAGAAGGATTCGTCCTTTGTGATGCCATTATGGAGGGGTGAGGCGGGAGAGAAAGACCGATGGGATACAGGGAGAGGGCGGGGAGAGGTGGTGCTGGGATAGTTGGGAGCGTGCGAATTACGAACGATGACTATGTTTGCGTCAACCGCTTTATGCTGCTGATGAAATTCATCAGATTTTTAATGTCAGCGCCAGCTATATCAGCAGGCGTGACAAAGAAGTAGGAGCCAAGATGCCTAGATCTTAGCCCCGCCAGAGCAGGGCAGCTAAGGAGAAGGTGCTGAGATGATTCCACCTCATCCTCCATACATCCAGCGCAAAAGGGACTCGAGGTGATTCCAAGTCTCACAGCATGCATTCCTCGCGCATTGTGTCCTGTGAGAAAGCCCACGAGATTAGAGAGCTGATATTTTGTCAGCCTCAGGAGCTCGCCCGAGCGCCCCCGGTCCACACGTGGCCAGAAGGATTTCGCGACCTTACACGTTCGTGTACTTGCCCAGCGCTCGCTGAGTTGGTGCGATGCCCATCTTTCCAGGAGCAGACCGCAGGTAGTCAGGGGGATCCCAATTCTCTCCCTTCGCGGGGAGATCACCTCGCATGTCCCTTGTCTGGCCAGCTCATCCGCCTCACAGTTTCCAGCAATGCCGCTGTGACCAGGAACCCAGATGAGGCTGATGTTAAAGAATTCAGACGCAGTCGAAAGCGAGGTCAAGCATTCCTTGACCAATTCCGAATGCACCGTCGTAGACCCGAGGGCCCTTATTGCCGCTTGGCTGTCGGAGTAAATATTTACTTTCTTGACCGTTAATACGCATTTGAGCAGCCAATCGGCTGCCTCCTTGATTGCGGCTACCTCTGCCTGGAACACACTGCAGTGGTCCGGTAGCCTGAATTTGAGTCTGGTGGGGAGCTCCTCGCAAAAGACTCCTCCGCCAACCTTTTCTTCCAACTTCGATCCATCCGTGAACAAGTTCACCATGCCCTGTCCCCAAGTGTAGCCCTCCCTCCACTCTTCCCTTGACGGAATATGAGTGGAGAAGTTTCCGGTTGGAATGAACGAGGGTATACACTGATCCGTTGACAGAGGGATGAACTCGAAGTTTCTGAGAATGCTTGAGTGCCCATAAGTGAGGTTGAGCTTATAGCTCCAGCCCCTCAGTCTGATCGCGGTACGCGAGGCGGCAATTCTGCCTGCGATGTCTACGGGTACCACATTTAACATTGCGTTGAGCGCCAGAGTAGGAGTCGTTCGAAGCGCCCCACTGATTCCAATGAGTGCCGACCTCTGGACTCTCTCCAGCTTCTTCACCAATGTCGTCTTCTCTAGTGAGTTCCACCAGACTATGACTCCATATAACAAGATAGGCTTTACAATAGTATTGTACAGCCAGAAAACAACTCTAGGCGAGAGGCCCCATCTTTTACCAATTGCGCCCTTGCATCCATACAAGGCGATTGTTGCTTTCCTCACTCTTTCCTCGATATTGGGCTTCCATGTGAGCTTGCTGTCAAGGATAATACCTAGGTACTTAACCTTGTCAGAAAGCATCAGCGGAGCGCCCCCTAGTGAGGGAAGTTGAGCTCTGGGTATTTTATATTTCCTCGTAAATAAGACGAGCTCCGTCTTAAGAGGATTCACCGACAGGCCGCAGTCCGTTGCCCATCTAACAACTACGTTAAGATATCCCTGCATCAGGTTGTACAGAGTATCCACAAATTTTCCTCTGACGATTAATGCGACGTCATCCGCGTAGGCAACCACCCTGCAGCCCCCTTTCACCAGCTCCTCCAGCAAGTCATTTACAACAGCGACCCAGAGGAAAGGCGAGAGAACACCACCTTGCGGAGTGCCCCTACTCACCTGCCGGTGAATGGAGATGCCGCCCCATTCTGCCGCGACAGTTCTGTCGCTGAGCATTTTATAGATAAATCTGATCAGGTCGGTTTCGACCCCCAGTTTACCCAGAGACCGGGTGATTGCCTCCGGGAGGACGTTGTTAAAAGCCCCCTCGATGTCGAGGAAGGCGCCCACCGCAAGCTCCTTCTGAGAAAGAGACTCCTCAATCTCTTTCACAATTGTGTGCAGGGCAGATTCCACCGATCTTCCCTTGCAGTAAGCATGTTGGGTATGCGACAACCGACCCCGAGGAATTTCGCTTCTTATGTGCAGGTCAATCAGTCTCTCAAGGGTTTTTAGCAAAAAAGATGAGAGACTGATTGGCCTGAAGTCCTTAGGGGAGACATGCGAGCACTTACCTGCCTTGGGTATAAAGACAACCCTCACGGCCCTCCATGACCTCGGTATATAGCCCCTGGCTACGCAGCTCGCATATATAGGGCTCAACCAACGGCATGATACCTCCACTGATTTTTGCAGTTGTGCAGGAATGATGCCGTCAGGACCAGGCGACTTGAAGGGTCTAAAGGATTCAATGGCCCAAGACAGGCGGCGCTTATCCATCAACCAGCCCCGGTCTGGAGTGCAGGTTGATCTGCTTTCCAGGCCGGTGCTGCTAGGTGCTGGGCTCGTCGGAAAATGGGCGTCGAGAAGTAACTTTAGTGACTCCTCGCTGCTCATCGCCCAACGTCCCAGTTCGTCTCTTAAGTACCCCAAGGGAGCGGAACTCTTCGTGAGTACTCGTCTAAATCTGGAAGACTCATGGCAGCCCTCTACGCTCTCGCAGAAGCTTCTCCAAGAGTCCCTCTTGGCTTTCCTAATTTCGGACTTATATATTCCTAGCCCTGCCTTATAAAGCTCCCATCCCGAGGGAGATCTTATTCTTTTAGCCCTATTAAAAAGGCGTCTGCATGAGGCCCTAAGCTCAGAGAGCTCCGCTGTCCACCAAGGCGGTTTTTCCTTCCTGGGAAAAGCCTTTGTTGGACAGGAGGTTTCAAGGGCGTTGTTGCAAGCTGAGGTGAAAGTCTCCACCAGTTCGTCGATCGCTTCTTCCGATAGATCTTGATTTCCTCCCGGTGCTTCGGGGAGTAGGTTCAGTAGATTTCTTTTGTATGCAACCCAGTCCGTCCTCCTCAGGTTCCTGTAGGGGGATCTTGTTGGACGGGTTTCAGCGAGAGAGAACTGAATGTACCTATGGTCCGAGAAGGAGTGAGCATTTAGCACCTTCCAATCGGAGATTCGGTTTATCAGTAAAGAAGAAGCCAGAGTGAGGTCAAGCACCTCCTCTCTGGCTGCGGTAATGAAAGTGGGGTCTTTACCCCTGTTACAAATAAACAAGTCCTCGTTTAGAATATAATCAAAAAGTGACTCACCTCTTGCATTGATGTCTGAGCTTCCCCAGCAGGTGTGATGGGAGTTCGCGTCAGAGCCTATAATAACGCCGATTTTCCTGCGTTTTGCTTCGGCTAGGGTTTTCCTTAGCAGCACCGGAGGCGGTTCCACCTCGTCGTCATGTGCCATGTAGACTGACATCAGCCATATTTTCCCAGAAGGGCCCTCCAGGCTCACCGTTACAATGTCTTCATTGCTGAAATTAGGCAAAATAAATGCGTTAAGTTCCTTTCTGATGAGTATACAGGATCTTGGTTTACCTGTCCCGCTATACGCCATCAGATTGTAGCTTTTCGTCCTGATCCCAGAAATGCCGTTGCTGCTCAGCCACGGTTCCTGGATCAGGACTATGTCAGCTCCACCTTGCTCAAGGTGGATTAGCAGGTTGGCGGACGCCGCCTTAGAGTGTTGAAGATTTATCTGAAGAATAATCATCCTCCAGTATCCTCTCCATCACCCCAAGGACGGCGTCCTCGCTTTCCGAGGCCAAAAGCCTCTCCTCCTCCGCCCTGTCGAAGAACGACCCGATGCTTATGACGGACCCCGGTAAAGAGCGAACGTCATCAGCATTGTCACCCTCCGACATGACGGATTCCACTTCCATGTGCTAGACTGGTTTGCAAAATTTTGATCTGGCAATTTTGATGTCGAAGATGCACCACGTTCTGGGAGGCTGGTTGAAGCTGATAAATACGCGATAAAGGCCATTATTTGATGCAAACCGGCGAATAACAACACGTGAGATCGGTGAGAGGTTAAATTTATCGAATTCAACTGTTTAAGACCACCGGAAAGGCCTGGGCTTAACCTCGAATATATGAGTTCCCCATGTCCTTACGAAGAGAAATTTGTGTCGATGCCTTGACTGTGTCTGTGCTTCAATCCTCAATCGTCACGAAAATAATCCATTTTTGAAGCGCACCATTACTGGGGACGAAAAAGGGGTTGTATATAACAATGTCAAAGATATCATGGAGCATAAAAGATGAACCGGCTCAAATCATTTCAAAAGCCGATATCCATCAAAAAAGGGTGAAGCTTTCGTTTAATGGGATTTTAAAGGAGTCACTTTTTTGAGCTTTTACCGGATAACACAACAATTAATTCGGTCATCAGCTGGACAAACTGAATGATGCACTTCAATAGAAAAGGCCAGAATTAATCAATAGAAAAGGTGTAGTGTTCCATCAAGATAATGCGAGACCTCACACAAGTTCGGTCACTCGCCAAAAGCTTTTACAACTTGAATGGGATGTACTGCCACACCCACCATATTCTCCAGACCTGGCCCCTTCGGATTATTATTTGTTCCGGTCACTGCAACAGTTTTTTGGACGGTAAAACCTTTACCTCAAATGGACACGTCAAAAATCACCTGGATGAGTTTTTTGTCAGCAAAGACCAAAAATTTTATGAGCGTGGAAACGTGCTACTACTAGAAAGAAGACAAAAGGTGTTGGATCAGAATGGCCAATATATAGGTTAGGTTAGGTTGAAGCGGTTGTCCATTGTGGACACACTCAGGCTCGTAGCCCATTGTGATGCCGCATGGGGAAACTAGCCCTTATCCCTCCTGAAACCACAGTGTACTGTTCAAAAATTTTGCTAGATCCTTAATTTCGACAGAGCCGAGATCTTCTAATTCGTTAAAGAAATGTTTGCCCATATTGGCGAGTCTACGTCTGGATAGAGCAGGACAATGGCACAGAAGGTGCGGAATCGTCTCTTCCTCCTCCTCGTCTAGACAACTTCTGCAGAAGTCATGTGTTTGCACACCCATTCTCTGGGCGTGCCTACCAATTAGGCAGTGCCCCGTTATGACTGAAGTCAGTATGTTGAGACTATGTTTGTCTCTCCTTAGTAGAAGTTCTGTGCGTTTAGCATTGAGAGTCGGCCACATCTGTCGGGCTATTTTGCAAGTGGCTTCGTTTCGCCATCTTTCATTCGCTATTCTTGCAATTTCCTCGTGGATATGTAGTCTACATGTTTGCAAGGGTATACCTATATCAGTGTCTATGTGTTCATCAGTCAGTTTGGTGCCGATTTTCGCAAGTTCATCAGCTCTGCAGTTCCCCTCTATGTCGCAATGGCCAGGAACCCATGCTATCGTTAGGTGAAATGACTCAGCCATCTCGTTAAGAGATGTGCGGCATTTCATGGCTACCTTAGAGGTTGTCGACTGTTTAGTGAGGGATTTTATCGCCGCCTGGCTATCAGTGAAAATGTAGATATCATCACCAGATATCGCATCACACTGTACCAGTGTCACTGCTTTCATTATTGCCATCAGTTCAGCCTGAAAGACACTACAGTAGTTGGGGAGCCGAAAACTGAAGGAAATCCCCAGATACTCGGAATACACACCCCCGCCCACCCTGCCATCGAGCTTTGAGCCATCTGTGTATACATGGATGGACTCGCCCTGTCTTACCACGTCACGCTCCCACTCTTCCCTCGTGGGTAGGAGGGTCACGAACGTTGTAGTGGCAAGTATAGGCGGAATTGTGTAGTCCACCTGTCTGGGAAGTCCCAACGTGCCATCCAGGATTTTGCCGTGGCCATAAATTGTGTTTGACCACTTACTTAAAGTGCTCAGCCTTATTGCTGCGCTGCGCGCCATGCCTGCAGGTCTACCGGAAGGAAGTTTAGTATCACATTTAGTGCTTTCGACGGTGTGGTTGACATTGCACCGGTGATAAGAACAGATGCAAGTCTTTGTACCCTGTCAACCCTTTTGATGTTCACGCCCTTCTCCAGGGCATTCCACCATATTGCAATACCGTAGTAGAGAATTGGCCTAATTACTGCTGTGTACAGCCAGTGTATCATACTGGGCTTCAAACCCCATTTTTTCCCAACGAGCCTTCCACAGGAGTATAGCGCCGTCGTAGCTTTGCGTACTCTGTCTGCGACTGTGAGTCCCCAATTTAGCTTCCTATCTAGTACAAGTCCTAGGTATTTAGCGTTTTCTGTTACTTTAAGGGGTTTTCCCCCAAAAGAATTTGTTGAAGAGCAGGTGTTTTGTGTTTCCTGCTAAACAGTATCAGTTCCGTTTTTCCCGGATTTACTTCTAGTCCTCGACTCTTGCACCATAGTGATAGTCTGTTGAGAGCTCTTTGTTGAAGATCACACATAGTTGGAAGGTGTTTGCCAGAGATTGCTATTACAATATCATCTGCGTATGAGATTACCTTACCTCCCATTTTTTCTAGCTCCTGAAGGAGATTATTGACGGTCAGGTTCCATAGAAGTGGAGAGATTACCCCACCCTGCGGTGTGCCCCTGATCGGAAATTTCTTGATGGATGTTTCACCCAAATCTGCGCGAATCGTCCGCCCGACTAGCATTCGCTCTATGAGCGAGACGAGCGCTCTGTTTACTCCCATTTCTGTTAGCGATTTGGTAATTGCTTCCGGGTGTATGTTATTGAAAGCACCCTCGATGTCTAGAAAGACAGCAAGGGTGTATTCCTTATAGTGAAGTGATTTCTCAATCGTGTCGACCAGCGAGTGAAGCGCCGTCTCTACTGATTTGCCTTTGCTGTATGCATGTTGGGAAGGTGATAGCTTGTTGCCAATCTTCCCCTTGATGTGCCCATCTAGCAATCGCTCTAAAGTTTTTAACAGGAAGGATGATAGGCTGATCGGCCTGTAGTCCTTCGGTCTCGTATGTGTGGTTTTTCCTGCTTTGGGAATGAAGACCACTTTTACTTCCGCCCATTTCTTGGGGATATAACTAAGTCGTACTACTGCCTCAAAAATTGAGACGAGTCTAGGTGCAATCATACTGATTGTGTGTTGCAGGTCGGCGGGGATGATTCCATCTGGTCCCGGCGATTTATAAGGTTTGAAACTGCCAATGGCAGATTTTATATTGTCCTCCGTAATAAAATCTATTGGAGGACCCCCATTGAGAACTGTAGGATGAGTTCTACCATCTTCATTGCATAGACAACCTGGGAAGTGTGTCTGCAATAGTAATTCTAGTGTTTCTTCACTATTAGTTGTCCAATTGCCGTCCTCTTTGATGAGGTAACTAGGGTTGCCGTGGCTCATTGATATAACTTTCCTGAGTCTACTTGTCTCAGAGGTACTATCTATCTTTTGACAGAAATCTCTCCAAGACGCCGTTTTAGCTGCCCTAATGGCATACTTAAATCTGCGTTGACAGTCTTTGTATCCATCCCACGAGTTAGTTCTTCTCGCTTCGTTATACTTGGTTCTGCAATCTCTTCTTAGGTCTGCTATGTCTGTGGACCACCATAGAGGTTTCGGTTTGCCTCTTTTCGTCCTCGGAGGGCAGGCTGCTTTCGCAGCCTGTTGAAATGCTGAAGTCAGTTCATCAACAGTAGAGTCGAGTTGTAGCTCGGAGTTAATTTGGTATGTCATGCCCGTAAGGTTGTTGGCTACAATGTTTTCGAACATACCCCAGTTTGTGCGTTTGCGGTTCACGACCGGTTTACACAGTTTAATTGGTAATTCAATGCTATACGTCAAGTACCTGTGGTCTGAGAAGGAGTTGTCTTTAGACACTCTCCAGTCCCTTATAATTTGTGACCCCCGTTCATTGACACACGTAATGTCCAGAACTTCCCTTCTAGTAGATGTTACGAAGGTAGGGGAGTCGCCTATATTGCTAATATGAAGGTAGTTACACATGATGAATTCAAAAATGTACTCACCGCGTTCGTTAGTGTCTGTGCTACCCCAGACATGATGGTGAGCATTTGCATCTGCGCCCAGGATTAGTGGTATGCCACGTCTCGCGGCTTCCTCTGTTGCACCTCTTAGGAGTGGAGATGGTGGTGGTTGTACCGCGTCATGTGCCATATAGGACGAGGCAAGCCATATTGTCCTTCCGCAGGACTCCACTGATGTTACTGCGTTGTCCGCATCGCTAAATTGCATCAATAAGAATACATTAATATGTTTTTTCACTAGTATACACGACCTGGGTTTACCTTTGTCGGTGACATAGACCAGTTTAAAATCTTTATTACTCAACCCGCAAACCCGATCTTTTATGACCCATGGTTCTTGGATGAGAGCGATTTCCTCTTCTCTTTCAGCGAGACGGAGGATGAGTGCGGCTGAGGCCGCCTTACTGTGGTGGAGGTTGATCTGTACAACCCCCACCATCGTTGGTGTGCGTTGTTAGATGACAGCCAACCACGGTTTGGTCGGCGATCTCCTCGTCAGAGGAAGTGGGAATATATTCCTCGTCCTCCAGAGCGTCTGAGAGATCGGAATATTCCCCCATATCCTCTAGGGTAACCCTTCGGAAGAGTTCGCCTACCATACCGGAATTGGATGCCACCTCGTCGTCCGTTAGGTTGTCTAACGCAACCGTCGTCTCCGTCGTCTCAGATAACTTGACGTCATCCGCGGAGCTGCCTTTACTGGCTACATCCTGTCTGTAGACATGGAGTGTCAGTGATGTGAAGCCGTAGTTCACCTTCCATTTCAGGTTAGCGAGTGGATCCAGTGATTCCTCATTTAGGATGATCACCGCCAGTCTCTTCTTGCCATCCACTTCGCCAATCTTTGCTACTTTCCAATCGCTGGTAGGTAGCTCGGGGTTGCCTAATTTGATCAGTTCCAACACTTCCTCTGGGTCGGTGTGGAACTCTGGAATCCAGGCTCTTGATCTTGGCCGATTGGGGATGTCTTCACGGAGGACCACGTCGAGGCGGGCCCCTGGCCAAGGCTCCCCTATGCGTTTAATTGCCAGAGTGTACAGATCGACCGATCGTTGATCAGCGCACCTGGTTAGTTTGACGCGTGATTGGAACCAACCCGCGTCTGAGCAGCTGGGTGGGTGTCCTGGGTTTTCTTGCAGGATGTCCCTGTAGACTTTCCACAGACTCCTGCTTATCAGATCCCAGTTTGCTTGCGTGATCGCACCGTCATGGGAACTGCGATCGATCACCGCCCTTATATAACTTTCTTTCGCTACTTCCGCAAAAGATTTTTTGTGATCCTTGGTTGTTTGAGTGGCGGAGACCTTGGTTCTTTTGGCTTCTGCCGATGTCCCCTCACTCGACCTTTTGCGCTTACCTTGCGCAGAGTCCATTTTAACCTTCTCCCGGTGTTCGGCTATGAAGGCTTCAGCCCACGCTTTGGAGTCTGACTGCTCCTCCGTCAGATCCTCTAGTTTAGTGTCCTTCAGTCTCTCCAGGATCCTGAAGGCTGAACGCTTGGTACGGTAGTACCTTTCTGAACCACTAATTTGCTTCCGGGGGTGGGTACTACCCGGGGCAGTGATTGTGTCAGAAGGGCGAGCTCCAGAAACCATTGGCTGAGCCATGTGGTCTGGTGCCACCGACGTTGATTTGGGTGTTGCTCCTTCTGGAGTTCCCGTGTCGCCTGGAGTGACGGAGACAGCAAGCTCGGCTTGTCTTGGGACAGGGCCGTCCTTGCTTCCCGAAGGTTTTGTTGCGAGGGGGGGTCTACTCCTGGCCCCAGATGTAGATGGGATGTCATCACCAACTTGTCTTGAGACAGGGTTGGGATGGCTACCAGTAATAGGCCTCGCTGCCGTGGAGGCGATCCCTGAAGGGACGGAGTGAGAGCCAGGCCCTGGCTTAGCCACAGGCTTGGCACCGCTCGTATGCGTGGTCTTTCCTGACGAAAGACCTGACCTTCCTGTAGGGTTGGGTCTCGTTTTATGTGTGCCTTTATCCGAGGCTACGGTTTTTTTGTACATATTTCATTTCATTATCGTCCGCGCTGCTCGACGTGGCAAGCGTGGCGGACTAAGTTTTTTAGGGGGGAAAGGGGAAACGTCGACCATGGCAGTCCCCTCTGCCATGGCAAGGTCATTCTACCTCCTGAGGTGACCCGGTATCAGGAGGGCGCCGTTAGAATACAGCCGGATACCCCTGGCTGCAAACCATCCAGTGGGCACGGTAACGCATAACACCCTGGATTAGGGGGGAGTAGGGAAAGGATAGATGGGATACCAAGGTTAGGGACGATGGGGGAACGTCGGTGCGGTGATCTCCTCATAGGGATTGGCTAGCCATTCAGTGCCGAACTGGCAATCCAATCCCCATATGGAGCTTCCCTCTTAGTTCGTGGTGAGTTAGCCTTCATGATATGAGGGTTAAATCACCACTTAAGCCTCATCCCCACGGCAAGGAGACCAACATGATGAGGGCCAATATATAACTTAAATAAATATTTATTCATTATACGAAGATCGACTTTTATCTTCACCACAAAACAAAAAAACATATTTACTTTCCGAACAACCGAATAGATATGGGTATACTGTTGTGGATACGGAGAAACTGTTTTTTCATTTTTATATGAATATTTTTTATAGTTCATTTTAAAAAATATCATTTTTTGCATCCAAATTTTGGCATCTGGGTTCTCACTTCTTTGCTACACCTGTTGGTTGTTATTTTATAATCCAAAGCCCCTTCTTCCTTTTTCCACCTGTTTGGTTCTTTTCCTTCTATTTTTTCGTCCCCCTGTATGGTATCACAACGGATGAGTTTTGATTATTTGTCCAAGTGGGCCCCTCGCATGGGCAGCCATTCATCCAATTCATAGATTTATAAAGTTATCAATATTGAAAAAATCGTAAAATTTTCATTAATTAGAATCTGAAGAAAATTGAGTACGAAATTGTATTTGCTATTAACTTTTGGAAACATTTTTTTTTTTATTAATAATTTTGAGATTTATTTAATGTTAGAAATTTTGGTACATAGTTTCTGAAAGTGAAATATCTTCGGTTCCTTTTAGCATTCTAATTTTTTTATAATTTTGGAAGGTCAAATATACTTTTAGTAAACGTTTCTTCGATTTTTGTTTTGATCAAAATTTATGCAAAAATTTTTTTGTCATTTTTGAAAAACATCCTCCTCATATATTTTTGTAATTTTTTAAGGTAAAATCCAGTTTTAATAGTTTTTTTTCTTTTTTGTTCAAAACTTATGCAAACAATTTTTTGTCATCTTCGAGAAACACCCCCTTATATATTTTTGTATTTTTTTTTATTAAAAATGTTTAAAGGGGGTGATATTTGTATAATTATTTAAGGTAAAATAAACTTAAAAAAATTTGTTTTTTTTGGTTGAAAATTTATGCAAACAAATTTTTATATTTTTATAGTTCTTTAAGGTAAAATATAGTTTTAATAAAATCTTTTTTTTTTGTTCAAAATTTATTTAAAATTTTTTTGTCAATTTTTGAAAAGCACTCCCCTTTATATTTTTATAAAATTTTAAGGTAAAATATACTTTTAATAAACATTTTTTTTTTGTGTTGAAAATTTTAATAAGTTTTAAAAAACGCCTACCTTATATATTTAAAAAATTGTTTAAGGTAAAATATACTTTTAATAAAAAAAATTTTTTTTTTCTTCAAAATTTATGCAAACATTTTTTTTTCATTTTTGAAAAACACCCCCTCCCCCTTATATATTTTTATATTTTTTTAAAATAGAATATAGTTTTAACAAAATCTTTTTTTTTTTGTTTTGTTGAAAATTTATGCAAAAATTTGTTTGTCGTTTTTAAAAACACCCGCCTTATATATTTTTGTATTTTTTTTTTATTAAAAATATTTAAAGGGGCTGATATTTGTATAATTATTTAAGGTAAAATATACTTAAAAAAATTTGTTTTTTTTGGTTGAAAATTTATGCAAACAAATTTTTATATTTTTATAGTTCTTTAAGGTAAAATATAGTTTTAATAAAATCTTTTTTTTTTGTTCAAAATTTATTTAAAATTTTTTTGTCAATTTTTGAAAAGCACTCCCCTTTATATTTTTATAAAATTTTAAGGTAAAATATACTTTTAATAAACATTTTTTTTTTGTGTTGAAAATTTTAATAAGTTTTAAAAAACGCCTACCTTATATATTTAAAAAATTGTTTAAGGTAAAATATACTTTTAATAAAAAAAATTTTTTTTTTCTTCAAAATTTATGCAAACATTTTTTTTTCATTTTTGAAAAACACCCCCTCCCCCTTATATATTTTTATATTTTTTTAAAATAGAATATAGTTTTAACAAAATCTTTTTTTTTTTTGTTTTGTTGAAAATTTATGCAAAAATTTGTTTGTCGTTTTTAAAAACACCCGCCTAATATATTTTTGTATTTTTTTTTTTATTAAAAATATTTAAAGGGGCTGATATTTGTATAATTATTTAAGGTAAAATATACTTAATAAAATTTGTTTTTTTTGGTTGATAATTTATGCAAACAAATTTTTCTGATTTTTGAAATACACCCCTTTTATATTTTTATAATTCTTTAAGGTAAAATATAGTTTTAATCAAATCTTTTTTTTTTTGTTCAAAATTAATTTAAAACTTTTTTTGTCATTTTCGAAAAGCACTCCCCTTTTATATTTTTATAAAATTTTAAGGTAAAATATATTTTTAACAAACATTTTTTTTTGTTAAAAATTTTAATAATTTAAAAAAAACCTAACTTATATGTTTTTAAAATTTCTTAAGGTAAAATATACCTACTTTTAATAAAAAAAATTTTTTTTTGTTCAAAATTTATGCAAAAAATCTTTTTTTCATTTTTGAAAAACACCCCTCTTATATATTTTTATAACTTTTTAAGATAGAACATAGTTTTAATAAAATCCTTTTTTTTTTTTTGTTCAAAATTTCCCCTTTATAAATTTAATTTAATCAACATTAGTTATTTTTCAAAACTTATTGCCATTTTGAAGAACATTCCTCTTATATATTTTAACAGCTGATACTCGCCAATCCATTCAAAGTTTTATGGTTGATCCCCATAACTTTTTCAGTTATATTCAAAAACGTACACCGAACCAGTGAGAAATACTGTTCATCTGCTTACTTTTTATTACTCCCTTTCAGTTTTGCCCACAAGTATATACATATATACATACATATAAGTAAATAACCCCACCCATTTAATTCAGTGTTTGCTCTATGTAATGATTGAGGGCTTTTGTTTTCATTTTACGTTGGTATCAACATTTTCTCACCACACTGTTGCGTGGAATTGTGCATAGCACAAGAAATGTGTAACAAACTTTTTGAAGAATGAATTATTAGCAGTTACGTATGTGTAGTTTATAGCATATTGCCCCCATAGGACAACTTTTTGTGTGTGTGTAATTTTAGAAACCTTCCCTAGCAGAAACAGTTCACAAGATGCTTGGTTGTACTACTCTACTCATCCAGTCTATCAAATCTAAAGAGTAAAGCAATGTAATTATGACCCACTCTTCTTTTCGACCGTATCCAACAGAATTATGCTGCTGCTTGTGATGTTTATCGGTAGTAGCATCAGTACAAAAATACCTATATCATAGAGTGATAGTTTTCACTTATACTCCTACATACACTCAAAAACATATTCAGCCCAATAATCTTACTCATACGCCTTGGCGATTCAAGCATTTATTTCCAAAAATAGTTTCGTACATTCCTACGCGTTTAAGATTATAAATATTATATTATATGTATATGTATGTGCCTCTGTAATGCTTATTTACATAAGTATAATCGCTTTCTTACTATTCCAAAATTACAACGATCAACAAATAAATTTTCCTTACCCTTGTCTAGACAAATTTACATTTTTCATTTGCCCACATTAATCACAGAAGACGTGTTGTTTCATTATTGGATTTTTATACCACTTTCCTGTATTTAACAATCGGAAATATTTATTTCGGCAGATATGCAACAACACGCCACATATGTGTGTGTGTGTAGGATGTCACTGGCATTTGGTGGCAAAAGTTGGCAGTGTAAATTTTGTTAGTGACACCGCAAAATCCATTTATCATTACGCTGTCATTTTTTGACAACTCAGCCGGGAAAAGTGCCGAAAGTCAGTGGAAACGCTGAAAGTAGCAGTGTATGATTGCACGCACACATACATACATATAAGCATGTGTGGGGTGTGGGTGAGTGGGAGCGCGGCAGTTAGTTTTTGATATATAAATGTGTGCATATGTATGTGTAAGATCGTCGAAGGAAAAACCTGGGGATAAGTTACGGTGCGTTGGAGTTAAAATTACAAGCACAATTACATTTGTAATTACAATTATATTTTCAATTACAAACAGCAAATAGTCCTACAAGTGAAATAACAATTGCAAATAAAAATTTAAAAATAATTACAATAACAATAGTTATTATAATTACAATTACAATTAAAAGTACATTACAGATTCAATTTGTACGTTTTTGTTGCTGGGTGAGGTAGAGTCCAAAATGCCTTCACACTTACAGCGACTGTTTTCTATAGACTCGTGTGGCGTGGCCACTAAAACAATCCCTCCTCCTAAGTCTGGGTCCAACACGCTTGTGACAACTTCATGCTACAGGCTTGGCTTTTTGCTGCCAAACTGCTGCGCCTGAGACAGGGCGGTCGGCTAAAGCAACTCTGAGTGCTTTGGTTGGTTTTACAATTTAGCGAATCTACCCATATTTGACAGCCGTATTGGAGTATTACGTTTGTAGGGGCCATGATCCACCTCTTTTTGCTCTGGGTTGGTATACCAATGATTGCCATGTTAGATAGCAGGTCACCACTGTGAGACGTTCATTTCGAATATATGTCTAGCAGCAGTTGGTTCCATACTGTGGAATAGCGACTTTACTGCCACTTGGTAACCAGCGCGCAGCGGTTCCTGTTTCGTCCTCGAACCAGATTCCCTGGAAGATCCGTCCGTACTGATCGCTTTATCGAGCCTTTTTTCGGTAGTTGTCTGTTCGAGCAGAGCGTGTGCTCTGCGACTTCTGTGCATGTTTTCTTGGAGTACTCTCATTATTTATTAACAAAAAGGTGTCTCCTTGAACCTGGCTGGTGATCGGTGTGGTCGCGTTTCGCATCTACGCAAAGTATGCTTTGCAGTCTCTTATTTTGTGCCCTGGTTTCCCGCATTTGATACACGCATCCCTTTTATCAAACCTAGTGCAGTTTGCTTGTGTGTGACCTATCCCAAGGCAGCGATAACATCTATTAGTTTGTTCATACGCTCGCATCTTGGCTCGAATCTATCTGATTTTTATATTGCCGATCTCGATGAGCTTCGCGGCATCCTCTGCAGACAGCGTGAGGAAAGCATGTACTTTTCCCTTGTGATCCTCGTCTGTATCTGCTCCTCTTGGTCGGTTAGCAGCTTCCACCTCCGCCTTGGTCGTCAAGGAGTCGAGTATCTGCTGTTGGCAAGGAGGCAGTGTTTCAACAGGGACTCCAGAGCGCCCATCCCTATTCAGTTAACTTCTATAAACGTCTGTAGTTCAGAGTTAGATTCAGCAGCTCAGGGATTTTGGATACTCCAACTTTGAGTTCGTTGCTGATATTGTTTTGACGTCTGAACGCATGCTGCATCGAACTTAACACCCGCTTACATTGAGAGATCGCATCTTTCTCCATCTTCCTCAAATTTTTAATCAGCTCCAGCCAAGGAGACATTTGAATTGCCTCGATTGGCCATTGGTTACTGTGTTCGTTGACGTTTGCGGGACTATCAGCTTTGGCATTTTTTAATGCAGTGCGAGCTATTCCGCTGCCAGCTGAATTTAGAGTGGATGCGTTCTGTACCCGCGGAGAACTTAGCAGTAGGCTACTCCTTCTAAAGGCTGCTCTTGGATCCACGTTGTCATTTCGAGCATATCTGCTTCCTTCTTCAATATTTTCCTCGAATGTTTGTTTTTAGTTTTTGTTACTCATATTCAATTCTTTAGCGACCCGACTTCAGTCCGCTACCCTCACACGAAAGTGCAGTTTCCCTAAGTGTCCCCAGGGTTATCCATACAAGGAAGGGGGTCATGCGAGGGTTGGCTCTATGTTCCATTAGCAATTGAGTTCAGAACCAGGACAGGAAGGATTTCTCAACTGAGCCTGCACCAACAACTAAATGATGATGTGTAAGGAATGTAGCCGAAGGCTTGCCAGAGTTTTAACGGGACGAAGACGATTATAGCATTAGCCTATCAGCCATTTCGGTGAGGTGTCAACCTCCTGTACTGAGGTGATAGAATACTACTTTCACCAATCCATAGACTATTTAATCTGTAAAATTTCCAGTATACCGTAATCAGGATCTTACTGGCATCGATCCTGATTAGCTTTACAGCCCTGCCGCTGGAGGTTCTCGTGGTATGTGAGGCCTTTCGATCCGAGCCCCCTTCGTCTACTGCCGGATTTTAGTCACCTTTTATGACATGCCCTACCGTGGATGTATTTTTCCCCCCGACCCCACATTTAACCCTAATCCCATGTCGATGGGGCGTTCATGTTCGGCCAATTCGTTGAAAAAGCATGCATTTTTTACCATTATCCGAAAGCATCGTTTTTATTTTTTAAATCTTCTTCACCCTACTTTGCAAAGGAAATATCTTTATTAACTTTAATTAAAATATTCCTCTTCTGGTCTGCAAGAACTATTGCTCATTGACTGGAATACATAAAAAAACAATAACAATTACTTTTACAATTTCAATCTCAGCTGCAACTAAAAACTTTCTTTGTAATATAAAATTTCTACAATATTACTTTCATGAGACTAAATTTACTTAACACGAATTATAAAAATAACATTCACCCTGTTGTTACATTTAGTCAAGTTACATACCTAAAACTCAGCTTTTTACTTTCTAGATGTCGCACCTATCGCATACTCTCTTATTTTAATATTCTCTGTTTAAGCAATTCAGTCTCTTGCTTCTAACTTTTGGTGAAAAATGCGTCTATGGTGAAAAGTTTTCATGCCAAAAGTATCCAAGGATGTTAGATTTACTAGGTTTGCTCTTTAGCTATGGTGTAAACGAACATTGTGAGTGAAACTTCGGCTGCCCCGTTACAAGGGAGATTCGGCACGATCATTTCACACTCATTCACACATTCGTCCATTCACTCGTTATTCAAATGGCAATGGAGTGACATTGTATTAATTTTTTTTGTATACATACAACCAACATCATCTCAGTTTTTTGTAAACTCACTCAAAGCGACGCTAGCTCATCAGCTGATTCTGTCAAATTCGGTCAATTCGCTCAATTCGCCCAATCACGGTTTGTTTAATGGTGCGCACCAAGGCAAATTAATCAGCTCTCCTAATGACACTACCTTGTATAGATATGCCTTGGTGCGCTCACTGACCAAATTTTCATTTACATGGGGATGTCATTAGTTTCATCGTAACAGCTGACAGGGGCCTGTGTTTACGTCGGTGAGTGCTGGCACCAATAAGAGCGAACCGCCAAACATCTTTTCGTCATGCGAGTACCACTCAAAATTCCATGCGTTCTCCCATCAACACTTCATTATACCATTAACGTTCTCTGCTTTTCTTTTTTACCCAACCCAACGCATCAATATGCCCATTAGCCAAAAATTGAGAGATTGTGACTGTAACTTATTATTCGCTCAATGCTTGAACAAAAACGCTCTATAACAAACCAACTCCGGCAAATTGTACGGTGATATGCTTCTTGGCCAATCCTTGTTAACCATTCATCATTCTCGCTTACAAACGTAAACAACATATACCGGACATTCCAGAACTATAAAAATGTACGGTCGTCACCCAAGCATAATAGATTTAGCACCGCTACCAATGACACCTTTTTGTAGTTGTTTTTTTACACGAAGTCTAGTGATCTGCACCTTCCAAGGATTATTACCTACTTTAATAAGATGTCGTTGTGGCGAACGTACAGAGAAAAGGGAAAAGAGAAGAAGTAGAATCATTAAGGAGTTTGAAAATATATTTTGTGAACCCAGTGGTGTAGAATGGGGTTGGGCACGGGATGGAATTAATGGCTTAAGAGTTTCTGGCAATGATGTTATCTTTCGTTACCACTATAATTCGGGCACGGTAGTCGTTCGCAGTGAACGTGAACTGGAAGTTGGTATGGTGCATTTTTGGGAAATGCGCATCCTAACGCCACTGGAGGGTTCCGATGTGGTGAGTATTAGTGTTGTGAAAACATTTGATAAAACTATAGTACTTACAATAAAAACAAAACAAAAAAAAAGCTTTAAATAAAAAATTCAAACATTGTGGAAAATTAACAAAAATTCAACAAATAAGCACCAAAAACTTGTGTAATTTACCAAACAAATTCGCACTTTTATTTTGTTATTAACTAATTTACGCCTCACTCAATCGATTGCAATGCCAACCGGCACCCTAAATAGCCCAATTCTCTTAGAACTATAATCATTTGTACAGCTGTTTTGCATTATCTCATCTGGCTTGTAACAAATTAAGTAGAAGTGTTGAATGTGCGAAGTGCCTTGTATGGAGAAATGGCGCGTACCATGTTTCAAGTACTGTTTGTTTTACTTTTCCTAGCTGCAATACATTTGTATAACCCTATTTGTACGTTCTTCGCAAGTACATAACATGTTTTTAAATAATTTATTGTATTTACTTTCTTATCACTTTGTCATGCATCCAATCACCCTTTAGGCTTTTATAATTTACCTCCTTTTACTTTCAGATATTCGGCATAGGCACCGACAAAATTAACCTCCATCAATTCCCGCGCGGACACGTTTCACCGCTTGGTCTTAATGCCGAATCGTGGGGCCTATCATTCTATGGCGGAAAACAACATAATGGCCTACGAGCAGCCTATAGCCCGATGTTCTCTCAGGGTTGTGTTGTGGGCATTTGTTTGGATAGGTCTCGCGGCACTTTGGAGTTTTACCTAAATCGTCGTTCACTTGGTGTGGCTTATAGGAATATTCCATGTGATCCACAAGTGAAACTCTATGCAATGGTAAGCTCCACGTCCGCTAGATCAGCTATACGTCTAATGAACTCTACGTCACAAAAGGATTGCCTGCAATTGCGCACTGTCCAAGCGCTTTCAAAGCGGCCGAAAGATTTGAAGCTGCTACGTAAGATACCCGGTTATAAGATTTTATTAAGAACTTATTGGTTCCTCCTAATGCCACCAGCGTACAAGCCTATCGAATTGCAACTAATCTATAATACGTGGCTGGCTAATTTAAGGAATATAATTAATGGATTGTACGATTGGACGTACTAATTTCAATAATCGATTGTGAAAATTGATAGAAATTTGGCTAACGTTTAATTAGATCACATTTTAGTTAAGCTAATTTTTAATAATTATAACGAAATTTCACATTTAGCTATATTTTCAAATATACTAGAAATAGCATATATTTAAATCAGTATAAAAAGTTTCACCTTTAAATGAATGTTAAAAATTTATTTTCAACTTTACACAGGCAAATGATAAGAAATCGAAAGAAATTGTTTTCACTATGATTTTCGTTTATTCTTCAATTCACCTTATTTCAAACTGCACTATAAAGAGGATTGTCCAAATTCTTTTTATAAGCAGTGAATTAAATAAAAACAGCAGCTATTTATTTTTATGCACTTTATTTTTTATACTGCAATATTTGGGAACAGCTCTGAAGTAGCAGGAATTTTAATAACCAATTCAAGATGGTGAAAATTAAAAAATAAAAAATAAAGAAAACTACGTATATAAAAGCACAAACGTTAAATAATTTTTTTATATACAGCTGCAGTCAAATTATGCAATACATAGTTGCCTACCCAGAGGAAACTCACAACCAGCGTGCAGAAAAATTCGCTGGTGATAACTGCTGGAGTAAAATTTCTTTTTTTGCTTAATCCATTTCTCTATTGCGATTTGTTTTCCAAACATTAAGCAATATTTTTACTTAAAACTATTTAATTTGTTTAAGAGCAAAAACATTTATGGGATACACCCAGTGGCGTGCAACCATTTACTAATTTTATGTTAAAAAAGAATTTAAAAATAAATAAATAAATAAATGGCGCGTTCACTTCTGTTAGGTGTTTGGCCGAGCTCCTCCTCCATTTTGTGGCGTGCGTCTTTGTTGTTGTTCCATAAATGAAGAGACCTTCAAACTTAAGCCGATCCCGAACGACAGATATTTTTATGAGGAGCTTTCGCATGGCAGAAATGCATTCGGAGGTTTGCCATTGGCCTTTTCGAAGGGCGACCGAAGCAAGAAAGAAAAGAAAAAACATTTTCTTATTATTTTGCTATTTCATGGAGATTCGAACCTACGTTCTGCAAATTCCACAACCACCCATTTGGCTACAGTGACCGCTGTTTAATTTAGACTAATTTTTTGTAGACTTCCCCTTACTCTGGTGAAGGTTATGGGATTTGCAATTATTTCTGTGATAATAAAAAATTTAGCTTTTCTTTGTTCAAATGCTTCGTGTATGCTGTTTATGAGTCTACGGACTTGTTCAATGGTACTGTGTTTTTTCTGAAACCTATTTGGTGATTTAGGATTATATTTCATTCTTCAATTATAGGCCTCATTCTTTTGAGGGAAAATAAATTTCATTACTTTAGTAGAAAGGGGCAATAGGCGAGAGACTGCTGGGTGGATATGATTCGACTTGTTCAGCGTTTTTTCTTGGCTTGAGAATCATTTTTACTTGAGCTACTTTCCAGTGAAGTGCTTTGAGAATCATTTTTACTTGAGCTACTTTTCATTGAAGTGCAAATGAGCCTTCGCGAAAAAACTGCGTTCCTTTTCATTGGCTAACGAACGATCACAAAAAGCAGTCGCCTAGCGCTAAAGTGCTGGCGTGAAAGATTTTTAATAGTTTTACCAATATCAGTCCTTTAGCGGCTCTCAGCGAATTCGACATAATCAGCCGATGGGTTGGCGCAGCTGTGGTCGTTTATTTAATGAAGAGATGTGTTAGAGATCTACGAAAAAACACAACAACACAATGTAACTTCGTACAATAACTGATTGAACGAGTGTGAGAAATTATCGTACAGAATTCGGAAGACGAATACCCCGTGACGTGACAGCCATAGTTCCTCTCACAATTTTGTTTTTCACCATAATTATTGGCCAAACCTGGAAAATATTAGGTTGGGGAATAAGTTCGTAGTGTTTTTACCGAAGACTTTTTTTAAACAAAAAGCAGTAAATGTATCAATAAGTTAATCAATTATGCATTCGCCGTGGCTGTTTACAACCTCTCCCCACCTCTCGACCAATTTGCTGATGCCGTTCCGCCAAAAATCGTCTGGTCTGGTGCCAAAGAAGTTTTTGAGCCAGTTTTTAAAGGGCCTCTTTCTTATCATCGAACGTAACTTCCTTCATATGGTTTGGCAGGGGGAATGCGGCAGATGCTGGAGGACCTTCCATTCGGACTCTTGGAGTGCGGCTTTGACGACTTGTCGTTGTCGTGAAGGAGTCCGCATTTCCAACAATGGTATGCGTTTGCTTTACCATTACAAAACTATGCAAAATACCAAATCTGTTTTGCTACCTGCTTACTTATACTCGAATAGTAGGTACTTAAGCGAATTCAGTGATATCGTATTTTTGCAGTTTTAAAACTTTGGATATCATAGTTAAGCGTAGCTAATACCCAGGCTCTATAGACATATGTATGTAAATATGTAGTTACAACTAACTAATTCTTTTATCTGGAAAGCGAAACAAAGGGAAACTCGAAGACTAAATTTAGCAGGGTTGAGCATTTTGACAATACTACTAAATTGCAATACCAGCTACGAGTTCGTCACATTATGTTCTGCCTTGAAGTGGAGGTACTAAACTAGAGAAATTATCAAATGTAGTTACTTATGATACTCACAGTGAACCTTTTCATTTGCAGGATTTGCATATCCATATACACACATACACGCATAGGTTTGCAAACAGATGCTCGCATGTAGTGCTAATGTGTTTTAGGAAAGGCAGGTTATGTGTGGGCACACGTCTTATGGATGTATGTATACCTGTATACGTAATGTGGAGTATACACGCTGCAACCGTTGTATCAACATGGGCGTATTGGATAAATGGTTGTACAACTGATTTCCATGTTGGTCCACTGGTTGGATGAAAATTAAAATTTTTCAATTTTTGGGGGCCGGATTAGCGGTTGTACAATGAGTTGGAACGTGTGCACGCAGAACGTACAACCGAATTTGTTTACATTTTTCTTTTTAGTTATTTACGCAGAAATGCAAAAATAAAATAATAAAAAAAAAATTCAATTAAAAATAAAATAAAAAAAAGAATAAAAAAATAATAATTATTTTATTTATTATTTGTTATTTTACTATTGTTTTATTTTATCATAAAAATTCTGTTTAATAAAAAAATATGTTTAAATTTTTTATAAATTATTTTCTTTCTAAATAACTAAACCGAAAAATGTTTATTTTATTTATTATTTCATTGAAAAAAAATTGTAACTTTAGTTTTTTTTTTTAATTATCTTATTAAAAGAAAACTTTTAAAATAAAAAAATGTGTTTAAATTTTTTATAAATTTATTTTCTTTGTAAATATTTAAGAAGAAAAATGTTTATTTCATTTATTATTTGTTATTTTACTGAAAAAAAAGTATTTTTATTATTTTTTTTATTGTTTTTTAGTTATTTTTTTCTCATAAAAAATTCTGTTTAATAAAAAAATATGTTTAAATTTTTTATAAACTTATTTTTTGTGTAAATAACTAAAACGAAAAAATTTATTTTATTTATTATTTGTTATTTTATTGAAGAAAAATTGTTATTTCTATTTTTCATTTTTATTTTTTTTAGTAAAAAAAAAATTTAAATAAAAAAATGACTTTAAATTTTTTATACATTTTTTTCGGTGTAAATAACTAAAAAGAAAAAAGGTTATTTTATTTATTACTTTATTCAAGAAAAATTTTTATTTTTACTTTTAGTTTTTCTTTTTCTTTTTAAAATAATTTTTTTGAAATCAAAAATGTGTTTAAATTTTTTATAAATTTATTTTCTGTGTAAACAACTAAAAAGAAATTTTTTTATTTTAATATTTGTTATTTAATTCAAGAAAATTTTTAATTTTTTTAAGTTTTCTTATTAAAAAAAATTTTTTAAATAAAAAATGTGCTTAATTTTTTTATATATTTATTTTCTGTGAAAATAACTTAAAAGAAAAAGGTTTATTTTAATATTATTTATTATTTGAATGAAGAAACATTTTTAATTTTAATTCTTTTTTTCAATTTTTTTCATAAATTTATAAATTTATTTTCAGTGTAAATATATTTATAAAATTTATTTTTTGTTTAATTTTTTTTATTTAACGTACATATTCACGTTCCAACTCATTGTACAACCGCTAATCCGGCCCCCAAAAATTGAAAAATTTTAATTTTCATCCAACCAGTGGACCAACATGGAAATCAGTTGTACAACCATTTATCCAATACGCCCATGTTGATACAACGGTTGCAGCGTGTATACTCCACATTACGTATACAGGTATACATACATCCATAAGACGTGTGCCCACACATAACCTGCCTTTTCTAAAACACACTAGCACTGCATGCAATCATCTGTTTGCAAACCTATGCGTGTATGTGTGTATATGGATATGCAAATCCTGCAAATGAAAAGGTTCACTGTGAGTATCATAAGTAACTACATTTGATAATTTCTCTAGTTTAGTACCTCCACTTCAAGGCAGAACATAATGTGACGAACTCGTAGCTGGTATTGCAATTTAGTGGTATTGTGAAAATGCTTAACCCTGCTAAATTTAGCTTTTGAGGTTCGCTTTCCAGATAAAAACAATTAGATAGTCGCAGGTAGCGTATTTAATTTGTAGCACTAAAATATGAGAAAACATATTTTGAACATTGAAAACGTCGATCGCTCATAAATAGGAAAAGCAAAGCAGGTAGTCCATTCGAACTGAACGGCTTGCGGCGAAAAATTGTCAAGGGCAAATGTTTTTCTTTGGGTTTGTTTTAGCTGAATTTGGTTAATGAGGATGCATATATATGTACATACATAAGTGTAATTTAGCAACTCACTATTTTACAAATAGCTCTATTGCAGCCTTGGCCATATATATTTATTAATACCGGCTGCTTCACGCTGAGGCTTGGCGAAAATAAGACACCTGTTATAACTAAGCGTTGGTCTTACTATGAATTTGCAAACATGAAAACAATTACTTTGTTAGAGTTTTGTTATTAGGGGTCCCGGTGGTCTAGAATTTTCAAATAATCGATTTTTTTTCCTTTATTGATTTTTCGAAAGTATAGGCTTTTAAGAGTATACTGTCAACGTTTTGCAAGGATATTCACAGTATTTTCGATTCTACAGCCGTTTTAGCAGGTAGAGTCAGATTCGTCACGCGGCCACTCTCAAAACTTTCAACTCAATTATCTCAAAACTACTTTTTTCGGCCTGGTGTTGTCAAAAAACAAAAAAATCTATTCAACCGAATCGTCTGAAAATTTAATATGTTGTTCACAACATCTATGGCTATCGCCCGTACTAGAATCATATTATTAATTCATTTACTTCGTATATTTTTTTATTAAGAAACTGAAAAAAATCTGATTTTTAGAGTGCCAAATTCAAAATCACGCCATCTTGTAAATTTTTTCTTTTTTATTCTAGTACGTGGCATACAGTGCCGGTGAAAATAATAGCACCAAAACAAGCAGCTCACTTTATTTCACAGTAAATCTTGATTGAAAGGAATTTGGTCTGCAATTACTTTTCTCTTGTCTTACTGACAGTCTCTCTGATGTGGGAGAGCAAAAAACAGAACTAAGATGATAACGGTTCTTCTCAAAAAGCAAAATTAGAAGGGGAGCGCAAAATAGTGCGATAAAAGTAATAGCACCAAGCACATGTTTTTGTCAAAAAAAATCATTTGCACGAAAATTATCATTGGGAAGCACACGTCTTTGTTAGATAGTGATTTTTAAAAGACAAAACAGATAAGACATTGAATTAATATCTATTTTTCAATTATCATTTACTGGCCCTTTTGATGATTACTAATGCCAAGAAAGTTTTCCAAAAAGTAGAGTCGCGTGGACGAAAACCTATTATGTCGCCATTACTCGTCAAGCGATTAGTTAGACAGAGCAAGAAGGAGCCATTCCTGCCAGCAGCGGAGCTTAATACGGACAGACTAAATGTTGCTGCATCTGTTGAAAGCATTCGCACTTTACTGAGAGGAAATAATTTGATCGCTTGTAGTCCGAGTAAATCTCCGCTTTTGACCATTAAATACGCAACTAAACGCCTGAAATTGAAACAGATGAGGGCATATTGTGATCAGATGAGAGCAATATCGTGTTGTATGGAGGGACTGGTTCTCGCAGTTACGTTAGGAGATCACCAATTGAAAAATATAGACCGGTATACACAAAAAAACCGTTAAACCCGGGGGTTCCAACATTATTATATGGGCGTGCTTTTCCTACGATGGAGTAGGTCCGATTCATTGGATTAGAACGATCATGGATCAGCACGTCTACGTCGGTATCCTGTAAGAGGATGAAATGCTTTTAAAATGGGTCCGTCTTTAATAGATTAATTAATTAAGTAAAATTATTTATGTTCAAAAAATTCAGTTCTTTTCTTTTTTAAAGTTTGAATTTCGTAACACCCTGTGATGCTATTATTTACATCGCAGCTGTAGCTACAGTCATACGGGTTAATAATAACTTTTTTGGTTTTTTGAATTATAACAGGTGGCGCTAAAGTAATCCTCCAATCAGAAAATGCTATACATTTTGCGATTGGCCCCTAATGTCAGTTCTGTTTTGACATTTGTGTAGTAAACACATGCGAAATACACGTTAATAAACAATGTTACGCTACACTGCTCCAGAACACGGAATATTGCTGACTATTTATTTGACCAATAATCGGTCGGTGACTTTGGCACAACGTGAATTTCGTCGCAGATTTCCTCGCCGTCCAACGCTTACTGGTGAAATACTGCGACGTTTAGCCGCTCGCCTCGAAGAGACTGGCACAACACGAGATGCTGCCAGGCGTGGCAGACCCCGGAGTAGCCATTCTGCAGAGAATATTGCTGCTGTAGCCTAGGATGTCATGGAAGCACCATCGACATCGACCAGTCGACGTGCCACGTAAATGGGTATCAGTCGACGGTCTTTACTGCGAATTTTGGTACGAGATTTGAAGATGTTTCCGTACAAAGTCCAGACGGTGCATTAGCTGTTAGCTGCTGACCGCCAATCGCGTCTAACATACGCTCAAGTTTTGGCCAAAGTGATGGAAAATGCCATAAAAGGGCTCAAATGGCAATCAACTGTGGCGGCGGCCATTTACATGACATCATATTCTCGACTTGATGTAAAAAAAATTAAAAGACCAAATAAAAATAATCCACAAGAAGAACCAACGTTTTTCATTTTTTTTTTAAATTACAGCCAAAAAACATCGCAAAGTTACTTTTGCGCCACCTTGTAGAAGAGCTAAAATGGATAACACCGGGTTCAATTTTTTGGGATAGTCAACGTCAGCGCCATTTTTAAAATTAAAAAAAAAAAATTGTTTTTCATTTTTGTAAAGGGTGGTTAAGTTTCGAGGGCCGGTGTTGATTTTGAATAAAACACAATTTTTTAAAAAAATTATTGTAATTTCTCTTTATTATGATAATACTGGTATGACTCAATTACGCTCAAGTATAATTAAGATTCTATGCCATTAATGTGCCGAATTATCTCATCCTTTAGCACTTGAATTGTTGCTGGCTTATCGACGTACACCTTTTCTTTCAAATAACCCCTAAGAAAGAAGTCCAACAGTGTCTATTCACATGATCTTGGCGGCGAATTGACATCGCCGGGACGTGAGATTATTCGGCCATCAAATTTTTCGCGCAAAAGAGCCATTGTTTCGTTAGCTGTGTGACAAGTTGCACCGTCCTGTTGAAACCACATATCGTCCACATCCATATCTTCCAATTTGGGCCACAAAAAGTTCGGTATCATCTCGCGATAGCGAACACTATTCACAGTAACTGCCTGACCGGCCTCATTTTGGAAAAAATATCATTGCATCATTGGGCCGCCGGGCCATAAACCGCACCAAACAGTCACTCTTTGTGGGTGCATTGGTTTTTCGGCAATCACTCTTGGACTAACATTCGCCCAAATGCGGCAATTCTGCTTATTGACGAATCCACTGCGGTGAACTCTGAAGATGAATCACTGAAGATGAAGTGCGCGATATGCATTTTGATTTGAACTCCCGTTTTCATAATAAGCCTGAATAACTTTAACGCGCTGCTCGGTTGTGTATCTTTCAATGGTTCCAATTGAGTTAGTTTGAAATTGAAAAATGTCAAATGAAATGCGGAAAAAAAGCTTAACGTTTAGGTCAGATTCACATTCAACATCGGCCCTTGAAACTTAACCACCATTTATTAAAAAGCCAAAAAAAATAATTAAATATCGTTATTAATTTTTTTTTACTGTTAAGAGTATTTTCTCTAAATTTTCGAGCTCTAGACTATCGGGACCCCATAATGGACCTTCCTCGCTTGTAGTATATTACCATACATACATACGATGTGTCTACAAAATGGATGCAAATTTGATTTATTTATTCACAAATTTATTTGACAAATTTATTTGACAAATTTTCCCCATCCTTTTCTAGACAAATTTACATTTTTCATTTGCCCACATTAATCACAGAAGACGTGTTGTTTCATTATTGGATTTTTATACCACTTTCCTTTATTTAACAATCGGAAATATTTATTTCGGCAGATATGCAACAACACGCCACATATGTGTGTGTAGTATGTCACTGGCACTTGGTGGCAAAAGTTGGCAGTGTAAATTTTGTTAGTGACACCGCAAAATCCATTTATCATTACGCTGTCATTTTTTGACAACTCAGCCGCGAAAAGTGCCGAAAGTCAGTGGAAGCGCTGAGAGTTGCAGTGTATGATTGCACGCACACATACATACATATAAGCATGAGTGGGTGCGTGGGAGCACGGCAGTTAGTTTTTAATATATAAATGTGTGCATATGTATGTATGTATGTGGAAGATCGTCGAAGGAAACACCTGGGGATAAATTGCGGTGCGTTGGAGTTAAAATTACAAGCACAATTACATTTGTAATTACAATTATATTTTCAATTACAAACAGCAAATAGTCCTACAAGTAAAATAACAATGGCAAATAAAAATTCAAAAACAATTACAATAACAATTAAAACTACATTACAGATTACATGTGGGGTAGGGTTCAAAATGCCTTTTCCACAGCGTTGTGTGGTGTGGTCACAAAAACAGTCCCTCAGCTGAGGAGACTCCCTTCCCGTATCTACTTTCTACCGACGTTCATGAAATGGACCAGTTCTATTCAACCACGTCAGGGCTTACCATGCTTGTAGCCAGCTTCATGCTAAAGGCTCGTCTTTTTGTGTCTTCACCTGAGAGGCTTCGCTTTATTGTACTGCGTCGAGATCTATCTTTTTTCTCCGTAGGCGTATTAGCTTTCAACGTATCTTTTAACCGCATTCCAGTTATTCTCGAGTTCAAAAATCTTGCCGATCACATTGGCCTGCGCGATGTGGGTAATCTGCTCCCTCGGAGCATCTCTCTCCTCGAACTATCTGTCGCAAGTAAAGAACGTGTGTTCAGCGTCATCCTGCGGTGCTTTGCAGTATATGCAGGTATTTGCGGAAGTATCCATGGCCGCAGAGGAACTGAGTCCTGAAATAGCCCACTTCTACTTGGAACCCGTCTACCTATTGTGTGAATCACCTTCAGCGTCCATCTGCCACTCGATTCAATGTCCCATCGGCTTTATCACCGCCTCATGGCTTGCCATCTCCGTTCCACGGCAATAGTGGTGGTGTGTTTTTTTCTAGAATCCCACGCATCCACTCGTTTCCGAGCAATGAGGTCGACAGGTATCTCCCCGCTGATCACAACAGTGCGGTAAGCTGAAGCAACTCTGGGCGCCGCTGTGCGTTGTACAGCCTACAATGCTTTCTGCTTGGTTTTACAATTTAGCGAATCTCCCCATATTTCACTGCCGTACAGGAGTATTACGTTTGTGGTGGCCACCACAACCTTTTTTTGTTCTGGGTTGGTCCACCAATGTTTGCCATCTATCACTGAGGGTTAGGTAGCAGCTCAACATTGTGCGGCGTTCATTTCAAAGATATGTGTAGCAGCAGCCGGTTCCATACTGTGGAAATGCGACTTTAATGCCACTTGGTAGCCAGAGTGCGGCCGTTTCTGTTTCGTCCTCGAACTAGGTTCCTTTGGTGAACCAGCCGCACTGCTCGCTGATCATGGCTGCATCTAGCTCTCTCTCGATAGTTATCACTTCTGTGCATGTTTTCTTGGAGAAGGAGGGATCTTCTTGAACCCGGCAGGTGATCGGTATGGTCACGTTTCGCATCTACGCACATAATGCAATTGGGGCTGCTTTGCAGCCTTTTATTTTGTGCTCTGGTTTCCCACATCTGATACACGCATCTCGTCTGTCAAAGCCAGTGCATTTTGATTGTGTGTACCCTATCCCAAGGCAGCGATAACATCTCTTAATTTGTTCATACGCTCGCTACTTGGCTCGGATCCAGTCGGTTTTTATATTGCCGATCTCGATGTGCTTCGCGGCACCCTCTGCAGACAGCGTGAGGAAAGCACGTATAGGGTGTTTTTTTTAGAGGTTAGGTTTTCAAGATGAAATAAAACGTATATAATTTAATGTTATGGCCAAGAATTTAGCTTTATTATAAAGATAAGCGTTTGCCATTATGTTTTAAAAATGATTTCGGGCAAGTGGCCGCCGCGGCTGGCTCGAATAAATTCCAGCCGAGAGGCCCAATTTTCGACCACTTTTTGCAGCAATTGGGGCCGTATGTCAGCAATAACGCGCCGAATATTCTCTTCCAAGACGTCAATCGTCTCGGGCTTATCTGCGTAGACAAGCGACTTCACATAGCCCCACAAGAAATAGTCCAGCGGTGTTATATCGCACGATTTTGGAGGCCACGCCACAGGTCCACGGCGCGAGATAATGTGCTCACCAAAAGTTTCCTTCAATAAATCGATTGTTGCGTTGGCTGTATGGCATGTAGCGCCGTCTTGTTGGAACTAAAGGTCGTCCACATCAACATCGTCCAATTCAGGCAAAAAGTCATTAATCATGGCTCTATAGCGCTCTCCATTGACTGTAACATTATGGCCGGCTTCATTTTTAAAGAAATATGGACCAATGATTCCCTCTGCCATAGAGCACACCAAACAGTGACTTTTTGAGGATGTAACGGCGTCTCAGCAATGGCTTGTGGATTATGTTCACTCCAAATGCGACAATTTTGCTTATTGACATACCCATTCAACCAAAAGTGAGCTTCATCGCTGAACAAAATTTTCTTTTGAGCCCATTCACCGAACGTGCGACGCGCTTGATGGTCGTTCGGCTTCAATTCTTGCACGAGTTGGATTTTGTAAGCCCGCAAACCAAGATCCTTCCGCAAAATCTTCCATAAAGTGGATGGGCACATCTCCAATTGCTGCGCGCGATGGCGGATGGACTCATTCGGGTCTTCTTCGATACTCTGCTCCACAGCAGCAATAGCGTCTTCGGTGCGCACTGTACGACGTCTCTGAGGATGCGTATTATCCACTAGAGCAAACGTGGTGCGAAACCGATCCATGGTTAATCGAATTAGTGACTCTGATGGACGATTATGTCGACCGAATATTGGACGCAGCGCGCGATGCGTCGCGCGAACCGAACCATTATTTTCGTAATAAATTTGCACGATTTGCAATCGTTGTTCAGGTGTAAGTCTTTTCATTATGAAATGGCAAACCAAACAGAGCATAAATCAAGTGACAGCTGTCAAAAAGACCATCTACGAAAAAAGTAGTGCCAACTTGAAAACCTAACCTCTAAAAAAAACACCCTTTACTTATTTTCACGTTCGGTGCCATGATCCTCGTCTTTATCTGCTCCTCTTGGTCGGTGAGCAGCTTTCAGACTTCAGTTTCCACCTCCGCATTAGCCGTCAAGGAGTCAAGTATCTACTGTTGGCCGAGAGGCAGTCAAGATTACCCATCCTTCTTCTCCAACTTTGAGTTCGTTGCTGATATTGTTTTGTCGTCTGAACGCCTGCTGCATCAAATTTATCACCAGCTAGCATTGAAAGATCGCATCTTCCTCCATAATTCTCATATTTTTAATCAGCTCCAGCCGAGAAGACATTTCAATTGCGCCGATTGGCGCGCTCTTTTTTGTGGCAACAGTTCTACCGCTGCCAGAGTGCTGGTTGGCGAATACTGCGCTGGCTGCAGTCCTCCTTCTTCTGAATGCTAATGTTACTATGTCCGTTGACGTTTATGGGTCTATAAGCCTTGACATTTTTTAACACAGTACGGGCAGGTCCACTGCCAGCTGAATTTAGAGTGGGTGCGTTCTTTACCGGCGGGGATCTAAGCAGTAGGCTACTTCTTCTAAAGGCTGCTCCTGAATCCACGTTGTCATTTCGAGCATCTCTGTTTCCTTCTCTAAATTTTTACTCAAATGTTTGTTTTTGGTTTTTGTTACTCATATTCAACTCTTTAGCGTCCCGATTTCATTCTGCTATACTCATACGAAAATGCAGTTTCTTTAAGTGTCCCCATGGTTATCTATTAAAGCAGGGAGGTCATGCGAGGGTTCACTCTATGCTTCATTGGCAATAGAGTTCAGAGCCAGAACAGAAACTAGGATTTCCCAACTGAGCCTGCATCACGAACTTAATGATGACGTGCAAGGAACGTACATGAAGGCTTGCCAGAGTTTTAGCAGGACAGAGGCGATTGTAGCACTAGCCTATCAGCCATTTCGATGAGGTGTCACCTTGAGGTAATACTCGTAGAATACTAGTTTCACCAACCCATAGACCGTCTAATCTGAAATATTTCCAGTATACCGTAATCAGGATCTTGCTGGCTGGAGGTTCTCGTGTTATGTGAGGCCTTTCGAGCCGATCCCCCTTCGTCTACTGCCGGATTTTAGTCACCTTTTATGACAGCCATGCCTTAGTGTGGATGTATTTTTTTCCCCCGACCCCATATTTAAACCTAATCCCATGTCGATGGGCCGTTTCGGCCAATTCGTTGAAAAATCATGAATTTTTTACCATTATCCGAAAGCATCGTTTTTATTTTTACAATCTTCTTCCCGCCACTTTGCACAGAAAATATCTTTATTAACTTCAATTCTGCTTCTAGTCTGCAAGAATTATTGCTCATTGACTGGAATACATAAAAAAATAATAACAATTACTTTTCCAATTTCAATCTCAGCTGCAACTAAAAATTTTCTTTGTAATATAAAATTTTTATTACTTTCATGTGACTAAATTTACTTAACACGAATTATAAAAATAACATTCACCCTGTTGTTACATTTAGTCAAGTCAAGCACCTGACACTTTTTTTTTACTTTCTAGACGTCGCAGCTATCGCGTTATCATGTCGTCACAGTAAAAGGTTTTAAACTCTGCTCACAAGTAACAAATTCATGAAGAATGGGGAAATATACAGTACGAAACAAAAATTTGCTCAGATAACAGTTCTCATTAATCCGTGACACATTCGCCTACAATTCAATTGATTCCGTTTATGGTTAAGGGGTTCCGGTGGTGTAGAATTTGAAAAAAACGATTTTTTTTATATTTCGAAAGTATAGGCTTTTAAGAGTATACTGTCAAATTTTTGGAAGGATATTCCCAGTATTTTCGATTCTACCTCAGTTTTAGCAGGTAGTGTCGGATTCGACATGGCCGGCATCAATGGTCGCATTGTTACTCTCAAAACTTTAAACTCAATTATTTCAAAACTGCTCTTTTCGGCCTGGTGTTGTCAAAACAAAAAAAAAAACTATTCAACCGAATCCTGTGAAATTTTAATAAGTTGTTCATAACATAAATGGCTATCGCCCGTACTAGAATTATTAATTATTAAATATTTATTATTTCACTCCTAAAGACCTACGGAGGTATGCGTCAAATTATTTAGCCGGAAAACTCACGCATGATTGGGCCGCCTATCATCACTACTACAAATTAAATAATCCCCGTGGAACTAAACCGATTTTCCCATCTGACTCTCCTTGCAGAGGTATCAGAACTTTTGTGCGTCTACGAATCGGTCATTCAATTCCAACTCATAGTCATTTACTAAATGGAGCCTTGAAGCCGCCATGCTCATACTCCAATATACCAGATTTATCAGTGGCCTGGCCTAAGTCAGGTCCGAACAACAGTTTTTGGCAGCAGCAAACCCTCTGACCATCTGAAATTAGCAAATTCAGATAATATTAACGCTTTCCTTAAATTTCAAATCTTAGCTAAACTAAATATTTAAAATTATTGTTACTTTCATCCGGAATAACACAAAGTTTTGTTTGTTTTTTTAATACTTAATGTAAATTATCTAAAATAGTCTTATAAGTATGAATCTCGAGCCAAAGGCCTTAGTAGCCAGAGTTCTTGTTAAATTTTAGTGTATTGGTTATTTATAACTATTACTCTTACATATAAATAAATAAAAAATAAATAATTATTATTTCAATTATTTCGTATTTTTTTGATTAAAAAACTGGAAAACCCCCCATTTAATTCAAAACCGCGCCATTTTGTCAATTTCTTTTTTTTTTTATTCTAGTAGCGGGACATAGCTACAGTATTACTGATTAATATTTTTTTTGGTTTTTTCGTTTCAGATGTATAGAAGAGCCAAAATGGATCCATTTTTCGGGAGCTTCAAATTCAGTGCTTTTTTGTTTTTTATTTTTGTATGTAAAAGAGGTTAAATAAAAAGCCTAAAATATTTAAATATCGTTTTTCGTTTTTTTATTGTAAACAACTTTCTTGAAAATACCCTAAATATTCGAGCTCTAGACCACCGGGACCCCTTTGAAAGGCAAAACATTGTAAGCATGAATAATGGAAAATATCGCTGGTACAATCAAGATGAAGTACTGAGTGGTAATCTCTAAGTTTCAATTCAATTTAAGATAAGTCTAATCTTGACCAACAGGACTTTGTTAATAGGAGTACGTGCGGAATGAGTGGGTAAACAGACAAATTTGGTCTCACAATTTTGCTTCAGATAACCAAATCTCGTATTCTATTATCCCTGTAACCTAATCTTTCTTACAAATCTTCGCTATTTTGCCTCTCTTATTAGCTCTCTCGCATTCCCAATTTTTGACTCGACACTGTGGCGCTCTTTTTTGACATTTTTTAAATATTGTAAAATTTATTTACCCCTTAACGGCCGAAAGGCCCCGCTACGGGGACATAGTACTTATGCGATATGTGTAGGCTAAAAGGAAAAAAGTTCAATGCCTTTCAAGAAGCAATGAAGAAAACAACAATATTTCCAATGAAGATCTCAGTCAGAATGAAGACGATTCGGTGGATGTTACAGAAAACGACCCCAACACTACTAAAATACCTTCCGCTACATCTCCTAAAATACCACTACATTTTTGGCAATTATTTTTTACGGATGAGCTAATAAATAATATAATAAAGGCAACAAAGGAGTATGGAAATAATAAAATAAGTCCGAATGTATTATCTAAAAGATCTCTGTGGAATACGTGGAAAAATGTCGGCAAAGAAGAATTTCTTGCTTTCACAGCAACCATTTTGAACATTGGTACTATGTCATTATGCACTATAAAGGGTGGTTAAATTTCAAGGGCCGATGTTGAATGTGAACTACACCTAAACGTCAACGACACCGTTGGAATTCTTTCTTTGGGGTTATTTGAAAGAAAAGGTGTACGTCGATAAGCCAGCAACAATTCAAGAGGTAAAGGATGAGATAATCCAGCACATTAACGGCATACAACCTCAATTATGTCTCAGCGTCATCGAAAATTTGGACCATCGGATGGAGGTGTGCCACTGAGGCCGCGGCGGTCATTTGGCCGATATTTTGCTCCATACGTAATTGAGCCATACAAATATTATCATAATAAAGAGAAGTGACAATAATTTCTTAAAAAAATTGTATTTTATTCAAAATCAACACCGGCCCTTGAAACTTAGCCACACTTTACATAACTATTGGTCCACTACTGAAGCAAGTCATATTCCATTTTATGCAAATGCCTCTACAAGTGATCGCTTCAGTCAAATTTGTTCTATGCTTCACTTAAAACAAACACCAACCGCTACCAAATCTTTGAGAACGCGCTTACAGAAAGTTAATCTCTATCTAGAATATTTAGATGGTGTCGACGAATCTGTCGTAAAATTTAAAGCCAAAATATGTTCGATTACTTATAATCCGAACAAGCCCACTAAATGGTGTAACAGGCTTTATGTGCTTGCTGAGGCACGTACCGGATATATCTTTATTATCCTCCCATATTATGGAAGTCGAACTTCAGAGGAATTAACCAATCCGGCTTTACCTGTAACTGCAAGAATACCTATAGCAATATACAAAAAGTTAATGGATAAAATCCCCACTGGCCAAGGTTTTCATATCGCACTCTAAATACAAAAGGGGCACAACTCAAAATTTTCCACACTCGAGCTTGACTTGTTTACAGTAGCACAGAAAACAAACTATGTGACATATCACGCTGAAGTTTGCCATGTAAGCTTATAACAGTCCTACCAAAAAACAAAAAATTTATTTTTGCCATATGTCATCCGCGGACCGTTTTATTGATAACGTCTCGTTCATATTTGAGCAGAAGTACATTTTGAGTTGTGACCCTTTTGTATTTAGGGTGCGATATGTATACTAACAGGTACTACGCAAGTATACCATTGGCAGAAGAATTGTTGAAGAAGAAATGTTATCTAACCGGTAAAATAAAGTGTAATAGGAAGGGTATACCTGGAGTGATAAAAAAGCCAAGACTAACCACATTTAAAAAATGAGTTTTTTTTTTCGTAAAAATTATTTGTTACTTATTGAACATCAAAAAGCTTGACAAGGTTCAAAGACTAGCATCTGTTCTGATAACCGGCGCCATGTTAACCACACCATCGAAAGCATTACATGCGACACTAATCTTACTTCCGGTAGATCTGCAGGCAGCAGTCACAAAACAGTCGACAACCTCCAAGTTAGCCATGAAATGCCACACATCTCTTAAGGAGATGGCTGAGTCATTTCACCTAAAGGTAATATGGGTTCTTAGCCATTGCAACATCGAGAGAAACTTTAGGGCCAATCTACTAAAAGGAATCGTCACCAAGCTGATTGACCCTTACAGACATGCAAGATACTCATCCTTGAAGAAATTGTAAAGAAAGCAAACGAAAGATGGCGCAATGAAGCCACCTGCAAAATCGCCCGTCAACTGTGGCCGACTCTAAATGCTAAACGCACAGAATCTCTGCTAAGCCAAAATAAACACAGTCTTAGCACATTGATCTCAGTCATAACGGGGCACGCCCAAAGGACGGGTGTGCAAACACATGATTTCTGCAGAAGTTGTCTAGATGAGGGCGAGGAAGAGACAATCTCGCACCTACTGTGCCACTGTCCTGCGCTATCCAGACGCAGGGTTACTATTCTGGGTGAACAATTTTTTGATGAGTTGGAAGATCTCAGTTCTACAGAAATCAGAGATATTTTAAAATTTTTGAAAAGCACACACTGGTTTTAGGAGAGATAGGGACAAGCTCCCCACGTGGCATCACAATGGGCTATGAGCCTGAGTGTGTCCCACAGGACAACCGCTTCAAGCTAACCTAATCTAACCTACTTAATGTCTGGAAAGATAAAATACAATACCTTTAATCTTTCTATCGGAACATACTCGACAGTCTTTGTTGCTTACAAACCGAAGAATATGCAATTTCTCATCAAGTCAATTTTCAGTTTCAGAGGTATTACATTTCTCTTAGAGTTGAACTGTTCTTCAAAAATCTCTTCCTAGTTGAATAATTAACTTTTTAACAAACTGTAGATGAGTCACAGGCTTCTCAGTTCTTTGTACTTCGGTATCTTTTTACAGAATGTATGCACTTACTGCGGATACTTCCAATCGCCAAAAGAAAAGTTTACGCCACCATTTAATACTTTTCCTCATACCCGGATAAGAAGCTGCATAGCGATCTGCTCGATCGACGCCCATATTTTTGGTATAATTTAAAACTATGGTGGATTTTTGAACAGTCTGAACATTGCCACAGCGATTTATTCTCGTAACAGAACTGAGAAGCCTGTGACTCATCTACAGTTTGTTAAAAAGTTAATTATTCAACTAGGAAGAGACTTCCGAAGAAAAGTTCAACTCTAGGGGAAATGTAATATCTCTGAAACTGAAAATCGACTTGATGAGAAATTGCATATTCCTCGGTTTGGACGTAACAAAGACTGTCGAGTATGTTCCGATAGAAAGATTAAAGGTGACCGTAAACGAACAACGACGTATTGTTCAACATCTCCCGCAAATCCATCACACACATTGGCAAAATATCATACTTTTAAAATTTATAAAAATTAATTTCATTTATAAAATTATAAATCAAGTAAATATATTGAGTTCATATCTAAATAAATCAGTTTAAATGGTTAGTTTAAGTTGTCATCCTTATAAACGTTTTAGATTCAATGTGAAAGTTTAGGTGGCACTAGGCCAAATGTAATGACAAAAAAAACAAAACACACACACACACACAAAAGGTTGCAGCCATTTATTGAAAATTGCCTCATTACAAATATTTTTTGAAACTGCTTGAATCAAGTAATCTGCTACAAAGGCCGACGTTTGTGATTAAAGCTCCACATTAAATAAATAAAGAACCATAAAAATTTCGCTTGCTAATAATTTTTTCTTATCTCTACTATTTAAAAAAAAATATTAATAAAAACAAAAAATTGATTACGTATTTAATTTTTCAATTATTTTTACAACAAAAATTTTTGCAGCTAATTAATAAATTACGCATCACTAATACGTCTAATGACATTGTGACCCCATCTGGTATTTCGCGTGGCACCATGCGAAACGTGGCTAATAAGTAGACAAGGTGGTCCAACAAATTTTAATAACTTATGGTTTATTAGTAGTAGTGGTATTTATTGCAAATAAAAGTAAAATATACAAAATTTGAAATTTACTTATTGTAATATTAAGCAATAACAAAATATTTACAATAATTAATTGACAATGGTATGAGCCGTCTGTCGATTTATTTTTCGTTCAAAACAATTATTCGGCTTATTGTTTTTGAAATCAGTTAAACTCTTTTATTAAGTTATCTCTGTATCTAAAGGCATATTTAATAAAACGCAAAAGTTTATCCCAATGATCATTTTCCCCATTGAGAATCTCAATAAGTTGTGAATCATTTAAGGTAAATTTTCCGAAAACGACTTTTCTATATTCTCTTATCATTGGGCAGCGCGCCAGGAAATGCGCTATGTTTTCAAGCTCGCCTAAATTACACATTGAACAAGTTCTATTTTCTGTGTCAAATCTGTTGTTATTTAAAATTATCATGCCACTTCTAGCCCTCATTATCCACATGCTGCATCCTATATCATATTTTTTTAAATAAACCAGATCTTTTGACCAAACTAATCTAATCCAACGTCTTCAAACCAGCCAAAACCCCGCACCTGTGCTGCGTGTGTTTATCTTGAACGACAAACTGCAAGAAAAAGTTGCCATTTAGCTTCAATTGAAATTTCTTTCTTTTTTTTAAAGACAAGTCCGCGAAGCATTAATAGCAGTTTTTACTGCAGCTGTTCTGTTTTCAACATGTTTTTTTTTAATTTATCTGAGGTGTTATTTCCACTCCTAAGTAAGTATATCGAAACACAGTCTGTATTTCTTCCTTACTATCATTTTACTATTACTAGTTTTCGCGGGACTAAGATTCAAGCATCTTGGTTCTCACTTCATTTCTGCGCCTGCTGATATAGCAGGTGTTGATAACAAAAATCTGATGAACTTCATCAGCAGCATAAGGAGGTTAACACAACCGCAGACTAGTCACCGTTCGTAGTCCACAAAGACTCACCATTCCCCATCCCTTCCCTCTCTCCCCTCTTTTCCTACACCCTCTTGCAATGGTATCACAAAGGATGAACCAAGCTTTTTCGTCCAAGTGGGCCCTACTCTCTGGGCAACCATCACTACCTAACCTAACCTAACCTATCATATAATACCATTATTTGTGACCTTGAGCGGTTTACTTCAAGGTTCCACAGGTTGCAGTAGCTTTCAAGGTTATGAATCATCTCTTGTAGTTTGCTTGGGAGATCCGCTAACAAAATGGTATCATCCGCATACATTAGAAGTCTGATATTATTCCCTCCTATGTTTAAACCTCCTTCTAAGCTTTCATGTAAGTCGTTTATGTAAAAGGCAAATAGTATTGGCGACAAAAACCATCCCTGTTTGACGCCATTGTTTTTTTTTTTTTTGGAATGTATCTGAAATTTCCGAGCCATTCCATACAACTGTCTTTGTATCGCTGTATATATTCTCTATGAACTTCACTGGTTTCGTTGCACGACCAATAAGGTGCAGCTTATATATCAAGGCGTTTCTTGATACTCTATCAAACGCTGCTTTAAAGTCGACAAAATACGCGTGGGGTAATTCTTTCTGAAGCCGGCTTGATACTCGTTTAAAATACTGTTCCTTTCAGTCCAAGAGGTTATTCTTTCGTTAATTATGGTTCATTATGATATTTGTTTAATTTCTTATTACTATTAGAATTATTTTTAACGTATCATCTTCCGCAGGTAGCTTTATCACAGCTTACTGCCTTTTTCAATTTTCTGAAAACGTAAATCTTTTTTAAGTGAAAACTTCTTTAGAATCATTGGGAGTGATTTGAGACTCGATGAAACGAAAAAGCGACACTAAAAAGAGACATATGTTGATATACGTATATGTGTGTGGATACGTACTGCTGAGCCACGCTAGTATAGTGGGTATTGTAGTATGTATACTACACTGCCTATTACTTGCTTTGGTGTTTAGTTCAAGCATCATACCATACGTATGTATGTTTGTATGTATGCTAGTACGTATGTGTGCGCGCCTGCGTATTACGGAGCCACGGTGAGCGAGAAGGCATTATGTATACCTATACTACACTACCTAATACTTGCTTAGACCAAGCGTCCTACGAATGTTTGTGTGTATGTTAGTACGTCTGTACAACCATTGACGTGGTATTTCAAAGATATGTTGACAACATCGAAACCAAAGCATTTATATCATATTTTAGCTATCATAAGCCACTCGTATCATTTGTTGAAATTGAAAACATTGAGGATGAATAATAATAAAATGAAGAAAATAAAATATGAACTTTATAGCAATATTATAATGAACCTATAATTATCCCGCTCCTAATGCTGCTTTCGTCTCATTCTCTCTCAGTTTGTTTTACGGAAGGTTTCACTTCTATCGCGTCTAACCGTTAGACTGGTATTTTTTAATGTTAGTTTGAATTCTCCTTAGATCTTAGCAGCTCGAGATGACGGCAATTTAAAAAACAATTTGAGCTAATGCTGAGCAAGCGGTTCTAACCCGATGTGTGCCGCTAAGTAAAATCAACTTCCAATGAAAAGCAAAACATATGAGACTTTGGAAAACTATCACGGAAAACATTTTAAGATCATGTCACGACTTTTCATCATCGTCTGTTAGATTTATACCAGTGATAGGTAGGAAGGTAGGTAGTTGATAGAATGCCGTCTGATACCATAATCACTACCTGCTAAAAATTTAAGAACTTAAAGGAAGAAAAACCATCTTGTTGCTGATATAGTGGAGGAGAGAAACGTTGGAGAACTGCCTCAGGATATCCCCGAAAGGCACCCTAAGAAACCCTAGCCGCCAGACCCAGGCATTTGCAAAGAAAGTGTTCAACAGTCTCTTTATCAGCAATATCTCCACAGCTTCTGCAACGGTGGTTGTACGGAAGTCCAGGCTTCACCGCATTAGTTTCGAACACTCAGTTACCGGTGAAAACCGCAACCTCTAGACAGGAGATTGGCAGCTCATTGAGAGCTCTCTGTGTAGGCAAGGCACTAGACAAGAACATAGTAAATGGTAAGAGAAGTTTTACAATTTAGATTTTATTTAGAATAGATTAAATACTAAACAATATTCGAATCAGCTCATCTACATCTACCATCTTGTTGATTGCCTTGGTAAGTATTAAGTTACTGAGGAAGATTCGGGCGACTTTTTAATTCATGATGTTCAAGAATGTAAAGAAAATTTTAATTATAACCAAAAAAACTGATCTGATGATCTGATAAAATGTTGCAAAAGAATTACATTTCCGGCGTGGTCCTGGGTAATATCTGCTAGTAAATAAAAATATTCATACTCGATTAAAAATATTCATATATTACAAGAGTACATTTGTCCCACCCTGTATAGTAGTGAATGTACAACTCATTCATCACTTCCAACATGACTTATCAGCGTGACGCCGACCATGATTAGATTAAGAGTACATATACTAAAAAAATCTGGATTTGATTTCTTTTATGCTGTGTAGTTCTCAGCGAATAGTGACATTTCTCACAATCTTTATACAGCTTCAAGGTGATTCCCAGTTCATTAAAGAAAGTACGCAGTTATTATAATAGACATAGATGTATTTATGTCCCAGTATTTATGGCAGTGCATGAGTGACGGCAGATAATATTTACGATGAGCAACGCGAACTGAAGTCAAGAAAAAATTAATAAAAAATTGGTGGCACCTAATTGGTACTTAACATAGATGTGGATTATTATTATTATTAAAATGCGGCTGTATTAGTAAGACTTTTTAGATGCGTAAAAAATCTCAATTTAAAACTTCTTTCAAATATGCGAAATGAAATTTGATTTTCGATACAGCTGATTTTACCCAAATAGAGGTACGCCACAAGGAGGTGTGCTCTTCCCTCTACTGTGGACTCTGATAGTAAACAGGATTTTACTTAAAATGGGAAATGGAGGACCAAAGTGAACTGGGTATGCGGATGATCTGGCTATCATCATCTCAGGAAGATGCCTAAACACAATGAGTCAAGTTCTTGAAAGGGCGCTAAGGGAAATCAGCAAGTGGGTAGTTGAAGCGGGACTAAAAGTAAATCCTGGAAAGACGAACTTAGTATTGTTCACCAGGAAGTACAAGATTCTGAACTAGACCCCTAGGCTGCATAGCATCACACTACAGGTTGAGACATATACTAAGTACCTGTTGGATAGCAAACTAACGCTGAAGCTCTATGTGGAAGAACGAACGAAGAAAGCACTCAATGCCTATACCTTATACGCCTTCCTCGACTTTCACGTAGGATTTACAGGCAGTAGTAAGACCAATAATACTCTATGGTGCAAAGAGCTGCAGAGCAGTACTAGACAAGATATTTGGTCTTTATCCAATAGAATTAGTAGCAAAAAGTTCTGCAAACAAGTCTGCACCTAGGCTATTGGCAACTGGTTCAAAGGCCTTATGGCCGCAAACGCATATGCACAGGTTTAAACGCTAACTCAGGCTACGTTATTCCTCAAGCTGATTTCAACAGGCAACCTAAGGTAGTTTTAGAAAAGAACGGAAAGCGAAAGGGACAAATTACAACGCACCACACTTTTAGCATACGGAAGAGGGTGTCCCGACTATGTTCCAGGACTCAAAGGAATTTAAGTAAACAGGAAAGTGGATATACTAACAAAGCAGGTACTAATCTTCCTGTAGCTAGCACGTCCAATATACAAGTACCTCTGCAAACAACGACTAGATATAGATGCAGCAATGATTCGAGAACCGAATTAAAGATAGGAAAGAGCCAGGTCATGCAGCATCGCGAAAATCATACTCCGCAAACACAACGTCAGGTCAACAAACTATATTTTATCTCTTTATCTTCCTAGGAAAGAGTGTCAACTTTAGTTGGGATACTGATGGAGCCAAGGCATTACTTGGACACTATCCCGCCAACTACACGACCTCGACTATGCTGACGATATTTGCTTGCTTTCACACAGGTATTCCGAAATGCAGGCCAAAAAAGATTTTCTAATCCCCGATGCACGAAACGTTGGTCTGGCAATATACAGCAAGAAAACGGTAGCAATGCGAATCAACAATACACATCCCAACAATATTGTAATAGAGGGAGAAGCGGTGCAGTGTGTTGAAAGCTTCTGTTATCTTGGTAGCATAATTTCCCCGAATGGAGGAGCTGAAGAAGACGCAGAAAACCGTCTACATAAAGCTAGGTCAGTCTTTGGACGGTTACAGTCAATTTGCAAAAATAGACAAATCTCGTAGAAAACTAAAAAAAGAGTATTCAACTCATGCGCAACTCATCCATCTATTTTTTTGCAGTGAAACGTTTCTGGTGTCGAGAAGCATTATGCAGAAAATACAAAGCTTCACAAATAAATGTCTTCGGATAATATTATATGTAAAGTTTTTTGGCCGAACACTATCCGAAATACGGACTTGTGGCAAATAACCGAGCAGTGAAAAGTGATCGTAAATGACGATGGATCGGGCACACTCTCAGAAAGAACAAGGAAAGCATTAGCAGAACAGCATTGGAATGGAACCTACAAGGACACAGACGACTCGGTCGTCCACGAATTGCTTGGAGGCGTTCTAAACCTCGAGAACTAGAAACAGTTAATCAAACGTGGGATGTCGTAAAGAGAACAGCGGTTAAAAGAATAAGATTTAAATGTTTTGTCGAAGCCCTATATTCCCAAGCGGAATAAAACAGGAATACAAAAATGTAACGAAGTCAACACGAAAGGTACACAGGAACACCTAATCTGCTACTGCCCTGCACTTAGCAAAACACGAATCAATTGCTTAGGTTCTGCATCATTTTCGGCATTAGAAAATGTGGCATATCAAAAAATTAGCAGCCTATTTAAATTATCCAAATTGCATATTAAAACAAACTCTCCATACTAAAACTTGGTGTCAGTACGGAACAATTTCTGGTTTATGTGCCATCTATAGGATCAACCAAGTCTAACCTAACCTAACCTCAAATTTTGATAAGTTGTACCTAGAAAATGTTCATAAAAATAAAAACAAAACAAAAATAAACAGAAAAAAGAAGCCTTCCATAATTATCATCCGTGGATGGATGAATTATGTATTTATATTAGGGCGGGTCAGTTTTCTCCTCAAATATATAACCAACTTTGTTTAAAGAGGATTAAAATGTTCTTCCTTTTTTTCTTTCATAGCGTTACAGCGCGAGGTGCGTCAAAGCTTCCTTCAAAACTCTTCTCCAAAGCGATCAATCTTGAGCTGTTGCTTCGTAGTTACATATTCTTAACTTCTTAAGATCCTGTTTCTCTGTGTCTACTGAACGGTTTCTCGGTCTGCCTTTGGCCTTCACGGCCATTAGCTTTCCTGTCAAGGCTTTCTTTACGGTACAGTTAGCAGGCATAGGGATCACATGACCTAGCCATCTTGTGAGCTGCGCTTTAATAAAACGTACTGCTGTCTCGTTCTGAGTTAGATCGTTTAGTTCAGAGTTCAATCGAATTCTGTAGGTACCATCATCCATTCTTATTGCGCCAAAGATCTTTCTTAAAATTTTCCGGATTCCACTACATTTTTCCTTAATCTTTTATTTAAAAAGTAATCAGAAAATGCGAGACATATCATTTGGGGAAGCAGCGAGATAAATGCCCGGGTTGAGTACCTTGTGATTTCATTATTAGCCATAATCTCCTTATTTGGAACGAGGGCAACCCCTCCACGCTAACATTTACAGCATCAGAAACATCAAGCGGTTAGGAGGAGGTCCGTGATATCACACTTTCGCCTAATTCGTCTGCCATTAGGGTTTATAATTGGAAGTCTTCTCAGAGAAATCCGTTTTCGGATCAGAGGTTGATTCTTTTCGAAATCAATTTCGCACGGAAAACCATATCTCCCGCTAGGAACCCTAAAAGCTGGTCGGCTGGTCTCAGTTCGATAGGGCTTTCAATAATAAATTGAACAGTCGAACTTTTTCCTACTCATGCACTGATGAACTGGATAAGCAGATGGAAAACTTAGAGCGGTCTTACCAGACAGCCTTCAAAGTGGCTTGTCTAGCATCTTTTAGCAAGAAAAACTTTCCTCCCTGGTGGAGCAAGACGCTGACTGACTTGAAAGAGAAGGTTAACTGAACTAAAACTCACCAAACTAAAGACTTTGGAAGGAGTATTGCGAATCCGTGAAGGATTCTGCCAGGTTAAGCAAGATCTTTCGAAGGGGCCAATACTGCAGAACTCTTGTAAAACGGGAAGATAGGGAGGGGGCCGAATCTGCAGAAGAATCTTTGATTATCCTGATTAATAATCATTTTCCGTAAAATTCTATTAGCTCCCCGTGACTTTATGTTTCCCTGAAATCTATCCTATCTGTTGACAGAATCACATGGGCAATCAATAGTTTTTCCCCCCTTAAATCTTCTGGATTTGATGATATTTTGCCTGTGATGCTTCAGAAAGGAAGTACTTAGGTGGTGTCTGTCCTGCAAGAAATCTACTTGGCGTGTATCGCTTTTAATAACGTCCCTACCAACTGGAAGAAAGCGATGATTGTTTTCAAAACCAAGGCAGGAAGGAACCAAGGACTTCATGCCTATAAGTCTTACATCATTTATCCTAAAGGTGTTTGAAAGATTGATTGATCATATCCGAGAGTGAATCGAATTCAAATTATCTCCATCGCAACATGCCTACCTGAAAGGGAAATCCACGGAATCAGCCTTACACGAGGTTGTAAGTATTGTGGAAAAATCTCTAACGGCAAACAATTCACAACGGCCTTCATAATTATAGAGGGTGCTTTTAAAAACCTAACTAATTAAAACTGTCTCTGAATCTCGTCCCTGCTTGGTTGCAGTAAACCTCTGCAATGAGCAAATCGAATCTCTTGGATGTGTAGGTAGCATTTCTTTGTGCGACTGAATTGGCCTCAGGGACCTCCTACCCGGTCATCGGCATCACTCTGACAGTTGTTAAAGGGGAACTTCACAAATTAAGATATTTCTCAGGAAGGCGTAGAAAAGATGGAGCTCCATTTCTTCGTGTGCTATTTCGAAAACCCTCTGACCCCAGTACAATATACGGAGGACTCAAAAAGTCTTGGAGACTACACCGATAAAGGTAAGTTTACTATTTAACCCCCATTGCAAGAGCTGTGGGGACCTTTCTGAGAAGTAGAGAAGAAAGCATATTCTCCGTAAATATCTAGGTGTGGCAGCTAGACGATTAAGATCACTGAGTGTTACTTTCTTCTACTATTTTCAATAGGGGTTAAGCTATTATTTCGTTTACCAGTGCACTATTATATAAGATTATAGGCGATTTAACTACTCATATGAGCTTATTAAAATCCATTGAGACTCGACGGAAGTGTGAGACCATTTTTTCATCATCATAAGTACGATTAAAGGACAACTGCAAGTTGTAATGGATGCCAACTCTCTCTAGTGGAGTGCTTTTAGCAAAATAAACATCAAAAATGAGTTTTCCATACTTAAATTTCTTCAAAACAACAACATTTCTTCAACAAAAAAATGTAATACAAAAAAAAATATTTATTGGGGATTAAAAACTAAAATGAAAAATAAATTAGCTCAAAATCCATTAAAGAGCTTTGCTTACATTCACTTTTTTGAAGTTTTACCAGTCGAATGCTTTAGTCACCGAAGCGAGGTAGTGAAAAAATTTAACCCACCCTAATACTCATAGATGATGTATTTTAAAATATATTATTTTTGACGATAATACACTTAATTAAAATAAATTCTCGCAGCTGATAAAGCTTTCACCTTGCACTTGCTGCTGTTTGCAACCCAGGTATATTTTATTTGTTCGCTTTATTTACCTTTTTTTTGCAATTATTTATATAAATATTTTTCGCTTATGAAATAGAATGTAAATAACATTTATTTAAGCTGTTTTTATACTACTTCATAATCACTAATATAACTTTTTTTATTAAAAATATATAGCAAATAAAATCTACAAATCGAATTACTCATTTGAACGAGATTAGAAAGTATTTTTTACTTTTTGATTTATAAATAGTAGTAACTTTTACTATTTTTACCGCAGATTTTTAATTATAAAAAAAGACATCAAATATTTAGTTTTTGTTGTTATTGTTGCTGCCGTAACTTGATGAACTCTATCTAGGTCTGTTTGTCTCACGGCTATGAAAAATCAAACGGTTGCGCACTCGCAGAGAACCTGACATACTCAGCTAATGTACTGCGCTAATTCTACCTACTTCCCTTTAAAAATAAGCAAAAATTTATATTTATGCCTTATTTAGAAAATAATCTTTCTTCTTTCTCTTATTCTTGATTGGTGCGATTACTGCGCTTACGCTGTTTTGGCCGAGTTTAACAAAGCGCGCCAGTCATTTCTTTTTCATGCTAACCGGCGCCAGTAGGACACCCCATGTGAAACTAATTGATTCTCCTCCTTATATTTCCAAAGAAAACGAGATCTTTCTCTGATACTACACCAGTAGGTACCGTTTTGAATACTATCAGAGCGGCAGCGTTCCATACCCATTCGGACGACATGATTTAGCTAGTAGAGCGACAGAATCGCTACTCGCTGTACTATATTGCACTTGAAGAAATTGTGCCACTTATATGCCATGGCCTTTTCGAGATGGAGTTCCAGTAAAAAGTTGGCATATCTTCCACAACGCCACGGGGGGGAGGGATGCTGCATTCACGGTTGGCAACATTCAATGTCTGCTTTCGCGTTCTCGTCGCACTCCTCGGGCAATGTGAGCAATCTTAAGGACGATGTGGTACCCAACCCGCATGGTATTTGTCGGCTTGTGGATCTGGTCGATACATTCATTTCCTTGGATATGAGTTTCTGCTTTCTTAGGAGATTTCTACGAATTCTTTCTCGAACGGCTTTTATGGCTGCATTGGTTGGTACCACGCGAGGACGAACACTTATTTTTCTGTCTGTCACTTCAGACGTTTGGGAAAAACGATTGATCGTGCACTAAACAAACATTCTCGAAATATTAAATTGTTTCATCAATTCGTAAATTTCCATTGCACTTTTACCACTCTTTTGCAATGTAATCACTGCGATACGATTTTTCTTAGCTTCCACTCCATTGTTAACGAGCGAAATTTGGCACGGAACTTAAAGGGTAGTTAAGTCCTGTACATCCAGGCTGACCTATGTCGGTAGACATAACGTCCTGATGCTAACATGGGTCCCGGGACACGTGGGTATCGCGGGTAACGAGATCTCTGACTCTTTAACTAGGATGGGGTCTGAGGCTAACTTTTTTAGTCCGGACCACGTTCAGCGATTCCCTTCTGCAGCCAGCAAAGCCGCGGCTAGCAAATGGATTACTTTAGCCCAAAAGTGAGCCTGGAAGGCTGAGAGAGGCTGCAGATGGACAAAACTGATGTTACCTGTGATGTCCGACCGACTGTCACAGATCCTCTTGTCATTAAACATAAGTGACTGCAGGCAGCTGGGCACTTTCTTTGGGCGAAACACATAGAAAAGGTACACAGTAAAAAATGATGGTTTATATTTAATACCAGTTGCTATTGAATTTATACAATTTTGGAATTAAATTTGATTTTTAATTCTAAAAAGTTTTATTTTAAGACGATGAAATATTCTTGCAATTATTTTAAATCCAAAATGGGTTTAAAACAAAACTTTAATTGGTGCTGAGCGTTGCGTTTTTGAAATTTAATACCTATTAGATTAAACGTAAGACCAAAAAAACATTAAAATGCTCTCTTTAATGTTTCAAGCTTTTTTGGTTTCAGTTTAAGTTTCAATTATATTCAATTTAAAATTTATTGGTTTAAAAGTAAAACCAAAAAAGTATTAAAAAATTGTTTCACTCTCAATTAATTTTAATGTACTCTGAACTTTAGTATTATTTGCTTTAAAGTAAAACCAAGAAAGTATTAAAAAATTCTCTCACTCTCTGTCACTCACTCATTCTCAGTGTCATTTTTTACACTATTCTAGAAGCATGTTTTTAAAAGTGAAATACCACCCGGAAGGAAAGCGATGATAGCGAGGTAATTTCTGTAGAAGATCTTCGTTTTTTTTCAAAACTGCATAGTTAAAGGCGAACTGAATCTGGTGCAGCAGAAATTGCGAGAAACGTTAAAATCGAGACAAAAATTTATCGCAACTGCGTGGAATGTTTTGGAAATATGAAAGCAGTGTGGAGCAAATTTTTATTGCTGCGAGTGGCGGTTCTAATTTGGGAAACTGTACAGAATGGACGTCTGAAGTAATACCTTATTTGATTTTCTTAAAGTTGCTGCCATCCACTGCCAGTGGAGACGAACAAAAAAAAAGCAAAATTCCAAAAATCTGTCGACAGTTTTATTTTTGAAAACGTAATTTACTATAAATTTTTTGTTCTTAATGGGCATAAATAAAAAAATTTGTTTTTACAGCTTAGAAGAATATAAAATAACGTCTGGTCAGCCCACAATCAGTTGCAGTTGGACAAGACAAAGCCACAATTTGCCAATATTTTATAACAATTGATGGTAAGAAGATAGCAGTTCCCGAGCATTATGAATTTAGGCAAGTTTTTGACTTGAATTTTAAAGCATTTTACGTATTTAATATACAGTTTGATGTAACTTATATACATATATGTTGTCGATAACGAAATTTACTTAAGTTTAGAAATCTTTGTCACTAAGGAATTTAATTCCATTTTGCAGTGTTATGAAATTATTTCAACAGATCTTTCAGAACTAATTAAATTTAATAGCCTTAAAAACGTAAAACCATTTGAAGTGTACTTTATAGATTCAAAAATGTTTTTATTAATTCCATGTGAAATTATAGAATAAAATTTAAATATGTATTATTATTTCACTTATGTATATAAATTTATGTCATTTTAAATAAAACGTAAATTTTTATTTAAAAAATTTATTTTGTTTTTTGTTTTGAGGATTCGTCAACAATGTACTAAATCTATTACAATTTTGGATTGGATTCAATTCCTTTTTGGAATTAAAATATCATTCAAGGTTTTACTTTCAATTCCAAGAAAGTTCTACATTCAATTCAATTTTGGATTAACTTTAATTCTAATTATTATTAAATTTATTTCAATTCTCGTATAAAGTCAAAACCATTTTAGCTTTATTTTTAAACCCTTAAAAGTATATAATTTAGTCTCATTCTTGGTTTTTTAAAGAGAATATTTTAATTAACTTCTCTCTCTCGCTTTTCTGAAACCGGAATGGTTTTAATCTTATACTTTCTGGAATTGTTATATATAAACACCAAATTGGTATTAATATTAAACTAAAATTTTTACTGTGTAGACATTTCAGACAGTGCACTCTGCGCTCAGCATGTGGAGAGGAGGATGAGAGGGCTGATCACTTTCTGTGCTCTGCCCAGCTTTCGCTCGAAACAGGCTTGAGGTCTTTGGAGCTGATGTGTTAAGAAGCGACCACCTTCGCTCTACTCAGATTTCTTCCGACGTCGGGTAGATTTAAAGAATATTAAAAAGGGTGTATTAAACACAACTGAAAAGAAGCCTACATTTGTTTATTTTTTTAAATCCTTCAACTAAAGTTTGGTTTCTTCGTTCCAGATAAGCCATAAAACATCATCGAAAATTTCAGTAAAAGACGCGCTGTAAGTGTGTAAGTAAGATGCTTTTTATTAGATATTATTTATTACTAATAAATTATAGACCCTCTACTTCATATATATGTATGTATTTATATGAATATAGAAGTATTAAACATCCATTCAAAATATGTGTTTAATTTGAGTTTAAAAAAGAGATTCGCACTAGAAAGACTCTGTGCACACATACATCTGCATGCAAGTATGAATCTCTGTAAAAAAAGAATTAATCAAAAAAACCAAAAATACATAGGCATACAGGCACTACATATTTAAATTTAAATTTCTAATGTCATACCGAAGCTTGCTCCAGTCGCAGTTCACTCCAGCGCTGGCAGTCTAATTCAGACAAACCAAGTGTGTAGACACAAGGCAGTCAATCAAATATATTACACGATCTAGGAATTCACCCTTAATAAAGAGAAATTGAAAGTTGCAAAATAAAATGTTTTCAAAATATTTACTTTTCTTTGCCTCATTCTACTGCGTCGCAAATGCCTTTGTTATACCGCCTGATTTGCCGGAACGTTTTGGCGATAAGTTCATATATTTCGGTTATGGCAGTAATATGCTTACCAAACGCATACACATACAAAACCCGACGGCTCAAAAAATCGGTATGGGCATATTAAAGGACTATCGGCTAGATTTCAATACATTCACCGAACGTTGGGGTGGTGCGCCAGCGACTATTGTGCCCACAAATGGGGCCTACGTTTATGGTACGCTGTGGGAGATTGATCTCAGCAATTTGGCGGATATTGATGAGTGAGTGATGGATTGGAAAGAAATTTTTTGTTCTTAAGACACTTAAAATTAAAAATAAATTGAATTTGTTCGTTTAGCTCTCACTTTTTTTAAAACCCATTTAACTTTATTATTCATTTAACTAATCAAATATAAATTCTTAGATTTTTTAAATTTCTATATATTTTTCTTTTTAATTTTCCACAGCCAAGAGGGCGTTCACGAGGGCATTTACTACCCAGTCAGCTTGCCAGTGATGCTGCCAAATAACACTTTAATTACCGCACGCGCCTACTTGCTAACCGACCAACCGAAAATTCCCATACATGACTTTCTCAGTGCCGACACAGTGCCTATAATGCGTCAACCTTCGAAAACTTATTTGCAATGCTTGGTAAAGGGTGCCGAGGAGACAGGCATAGTGCCATGGTATGTGGATTGGTTGAAGTCTGTGAAGCATAATGGCCATGTAGCTAAGGATTTGGAGCTCATATTGGAGTTAAAGGATGTGAAGTTGGCTAATTAAAGTGAGCGCTCGATTAGCGCGTAGGATGGCTGTGATAATTGCGTGTGATATGCATAAATATTTACATATCTATATAGAGAAATATTTACACTTAGGTTGATATACCCAGATTTATTTTTAAGTATTTTAAGAGAGATGTATATATATTTTAAATTTAAATTTAAATAACTATGCAAAAATAGTAAATTGTATTTGTTAAAAATTGATTAGTGTTTTCATCTACCAGCTTGAAGCGTAATTTTTTTCTTTTTAAGTCCATTTCTTCAATGCGATCTGCTTTTTAAACATTAAGCAATATTTTACTTTGAAACTATTTAATTCGTTTAAGCGAAAAAACATTTATGGAATGCACCCAGTGGCGTGCAACCAATTACAAATTTTATGATGAATAATAATTTAGACTAATTTATTATCATATGAGGTCTCTTATAGACTTTCTCTTGAGTCAGGTGTAGGCTATGGGATTCGCATTTGCATATTTCTGTAATAAGAGAGTTTGAGTGCCATTGGATTCGTGCGTTGTGTGATGTGGCATATTTTCTTATTAGGTTCGGGAGTAAGCTCGTAGCGTTTTCCCCGAAGACTTTTATTTAAACAAAAAACAATAATTATATCATTAAGTTCATTAATTCCACCCTCTCAGCCAATTTGTTGAAGCCGTTCCGTCGAAAATCCTCTGATCTGGTGTCAAAGAAATTATTGAACCAGTTTTTAAGGAAGGTAACGCCCTTCATATGGAGAGCGAAAAAGATGGTCCGCAGAATACAGCGGATATTGAAGGACCTCCCATTCGAGCTTTGGAGCGCGGCTTTGATGACTCGTGCAACATGGGGCCTGGCGTATATTTTTACCTTGTCGATCAAGTCTTTTTAGTCGAATAGCCTCATTCACGCGGTGTAGCTGGGCAACCGTGGTATTCTTTTCGAGCATTTCCCAGTGCACCATGCCTTTCCAGTCCCACCAAATGCATATAATGGTCTTCTTTAAAAGAAGATCCGGTTTGACTCTGGGTGTATCCCCTGGTGCCTTTCACTTCTTTCTGTGCCTCATATTGATCTGCTGATGTGTGGGCACCATTTCTCATTTCGAGTGACGATTCGGTACAAAAAGCGCTGTTTATGACCGCGTGTTGCTCGATGGTGGGCGAGATGCTGAGAAGCAATTTGAAAGCGATTTTCTTTGTTTGTTTCGTTTAGATCATGAGGCACTCAGGCTCCCAATTTTTCGGTAATTCCGATTGTTTTAAGATGATTGAGAATCGTTTTATGATCGCAGCTCATTTTTTCCGCCAATTCGCGATTGGTTCGGCGACCGGTTTCCTTTAAAAATGATTCGAGACGTTGTTCATCAACGTCAAAGTCGTCATTTTTGAATATTGCAAACCATTTCCGTGCTCTAGGCTCCTCAATGTTTTTGCATTTGTGATATAATAAAGGGTGCCTGAGACCATTCTGATGGTTTTCGACTGGAATCTTTGAATTATTTTGATGATGGAGTTAGCTGTAGTGCCCCAAAGTTGAATGCCATATGTTCCTATCGGTTTCAAAATAGCCGAGTGAAGTGGGAGCTTACTTTCGAGAGAAACATTCGAATTTCGAAGTAGCAACCAATATAGGCTTCTGATCTTTGTTATTAGAGTCTACCGTTTGGTGAAAAAATGGGTTCTCCATGAGATATTTGGTAACGTTAGTTTGGGGAAGGATTATATTATTGAGCTTAATCGGTGGGCAAGTTTTTCGATTTAATGTAAAGTGACTTTGGAAGATTTTGTCTCGTTTGGCTTAATTCGCCACTCATTCAACCAATGAGTTATTTGATCAAGTCCTATCTCGAGTTTTTGGTAGGCCACATAGGGGTGGGGGTCAATTGTGAGTACGGCATTGTCGTCCGCGAACGTTCCAACTATTGTTTCTTTAGAAGCTGGTAGATCGTATGTGTATAGCAAGGGGCTCATAGAAATATACTCGGAACTTTCTATTTTTTTGCTGGTTCATGCACTGAGATTTGAACCTACTCCTACCAACCTATTGAGCTACGGCGTGCGCTGTAAAAAGTATAAAATATGGACAATCCAAAATTGGTTTTTTGTTTTAGAAAACCAATATTTTTGAATTTTTTTATTTTGGGAAATTTTATTGAATTTTGTAGAATTTCTGATCATTTCTCATAAAATATTCAAAAAAAAACAAAAAATGGGTACTTAGAAATTCTACACTGCTGTAAAATTTCTGAGTATTTCTGACAAGATAATTGCAAAATTGGACAATTGGAGCAGTTTTTTGGTTAAAATAAAAATAAAGACATTTTTTGTATTTAAAATTTGTTTTATTCAAAATTTTTTTTTATTCAACATTTTTTTTATTCAAAATTTTTTTAATTCAACATTTTTCTTTTATTTTTATTTTAACCCAAAAATTGTTTTAATTTGTCGAATTTTTCAAATTTCTATTTTACTATATTTTTTATTGAAAAATTTTTCTATTCAGAATTTTTTTACTCAAAAAAAATTTTTTTTAAACGTACTTAACTTATTTATTGTAAATGAAAAAATTTGGCAGAATATTTAGCAAATTTATATAGAAGAAAACTTCAAAAATTTAATATATGTATTTAACAAAGTTAAAAATTTTAGTTCAAAAATCTTATTTATTTTTATGAAACCTTAAAGTTTTTAATTTGGCAGTCATTTTAATCAATGATTACCAACCTATCAGCCAATATTTTGCAAACATGTTCAAAATTTTCAAAAAAAATTTTTAACCAAAATTTCAAAATTTTAGTTCGGCACAAATTTCACGCATTACTTTTGATTTTGATAGCTATATACACATGAATTTTACAAAGAATTACGAAATTACAAAATTTATTTAAAACAAAATTTTTTAATTCTAATTTGGCAGAGTTTTTTTTTAAATTCTGATGGCCACATGCATTCATATAACATTTAAATTTAAAAATATTTAGTTTGAGAAGAATTTGAATCAATGTATTTGAAGCTTTTCAAAATTTTAGTGTCTCAGATTCTTATTCTGACAGCCATAAAAATAATGGAAGATGAAATTTAATATAAAGTAATTAAAATTTATTTTCGGTATATATGTAGGTATGTATTATAAAAAATTCAATCACAGATTTTAAATCAACTGCCAATACATTTACGTATTTTTATCAAAATTTCCAAATTTATTTTTATCTGGGAAATTTTAAAAGATTTAGTTTTTCAGAATTTTGATAAATCTATTACAAAAATGTTTAAAATAACTATTTTTGTACTAAAAATACAGAAATTTAGTTGTGCCTAATTTTTAATCATTATTTTTGAATCTTTTAAAAATTTTGCTTTGGCAGATTTTCTGTTCAGAAAATCGGTATAAACAGAATAGAAGGCAATAAAGTTTTGAGCAATTTAACACGTCTGAGTATGGGTTTTTTTATTAATATATAATTTTTATGAATAATTTATGATATAATATAATTTATAATTTAGCGCTAAATTCAGTTGAATAAAATCTTTCGAAAAATTCAACACCATTAAAAATGTCCACTCATATTCACAGTTCACCTTTTCCACTCATATTCATTATTCTGCCCTCCACTGTTGCATTTATTTTTATTTGTAAAAACTCACTCAATAAAAGCTTCTCACACAATTAAATTTAAAGCTTTTGCCTCTTATCTGCTGCAAACTTTCAACGATAGGAAAATTACAGGGTGGTCAGGTTAGCATTTTCGAGCATTTTTATTTTGTGCTGTAGCGTCGGGTTTTTAAGTATAGCTTCATGGCTTTTTCTGCGTTTTTTTACTTATTAAAAGAATACCAAGATCTGAAAAAAGTTTCGCAAGTATTGGGTGGATTATTTGTCTGGCAATACCAGCGAAAGTTTGTGACACTAATCGCCAAAATGTTTTCTCTCTATGAAAGAACGCCATGGATCCTATATTAATAACAAAGCTGAATTACGAGAAGATGAACAACTGGCACACAACATCTGAAGTACCACGAACATATAAAAATACATACATATATACATAACACACGGTGTTGCAAACGGATTACCCTACGAATCAATTATAACACGGCGTTCGAAACATTTGGATTGAAAAGTTTCAAGCCTAACAAAGAAAACACTGTTTTTTTCAAAATTAGCTTTATTCATCAACGTAATTTCCATCAAGACCAACACAATCTTTCCAGCGTTCGCAATCGTTCCAACATTTCAACACTACTTTCGTAGAACGATTTATCTTTTGCCTCAGAATAGGTCTCAGTTTCAGCGATAACCTCTTCATTCGAAGGAGATTTCTTGCTGGCGAGCATTCTTTTAGGTCTGCGAGTAGCCAGTAGTCGCCGGGAACTAAATCTGGCGAATTCGGCGGACGTGGGCGCCATTTGAAGTTCAATTCATGTAGTTTTGCCATTGTTTTAATTGACTTGTGACTGACTTGTTTTTGGTAAACGCGGCACCCACTTTGAACAAAGTCAAATACTCATGCAACATAAAGCCAACACTTTCTTTTGATACCTTTACGATGTCAGCTAACTCACGCGACTTAAATTTTTGGCCACTCAAAACGATTTTGTGGATTTTTTTGATGTTTTCTGCTGTTACCGCCTCATTTAGACGTCCACTGCGTTGTGCATCATCGGTGTCTCTAGGACCAAGTTTGAGGTCAGCAAACCATCGTTTTATTATTGATTCTGATGCAGCGGAGTCCACATTACACTTTTCAAGCCATTGCTTCGAATGCATGGTATTTTTCCCCATCAAGAAGCAGTGTAAAATTAAAACACGAAATTCTTTTTATTCATTGTTTTGAAAATAGCAAAAATGGCGTCATTCTTAGCACAAGAACTCATGAACTAATGAACAAAATATAATAAAATTTTAACAGTTGTCTTAAGGTTAGCACTAACTGAAAAAAGGTGAATGCAATAAAACTATTGCCATCTAAGTGTTCGGCAGGGGACTTTTCAGCCCACGTGTTATATATAAATTTCAATAGTATAAAATAAAAATTAATTTAAATTTTAGTAAATTATAACGCTTAAATATCAAAAGTATTGGCAGTCAAAGTAATGTCAGTGATATATCAGAAACTTAGTTTGTTATGAGGCAGTTAAAAGAGTGCTGTGTTTTGCTTAAGGGTTTAGATATATGTAGTTAGAATTTTCAAAAAATCGATTTTTTTCTTAATGTACACAAATTTAACAATAAATACAGAAAATTTAATATCGTTACGGTGAATATTTTTGAAGTTACATGCAAATTTGAAGAGGGGTTTCCTATCTTATGTAAAGTGCTTCTCAAACTTTAAACGCGTTTTTTTCAAAAGGGTGTTTTAAAAGTCGGTGACCAACATTACTCGAAAACGGCTAAACCGATTTGTCTCAAATTTTAACACGACAAAAAATATAACAAATATATTTTTTAGTAATTAGTCGAAGATTTTTTCTCACCGATAAATATTTTTTTTTACAAATAATTTAAGGCTGAAATTTTGGTCAAAAATCGATTTCATTTTTGTTTTTTGAGAAACCTCCATTTTGTCAAAACAATTTATTTTGCTTTTTATTTATTACTAGATTTAACATTACTTAAACGAAATCTGTATGGGGTTTCAATTTCCGAGGATCCAGTTCAGAGATATAGTGGTCACCGTAAAACATCTTTTTTGAGAGGAGCTCTCGGAGATCAGCTGTAGCTTCTTTCCAAATAAATATTTTTACTAAAACTAAGTCTTAAAATTCAATTAAAAGATAACATAATATGTGTACAAAATTCTGGAAAATTCGCTTTTTTCGGCCTTCTAACTGTATATAACCCCTTAAGCAAAATTGGTAAATATGAAAAACATTGAAGAAGATTGAAGTTGTGATTTGCCTACATTAGACTATTTTTTATGAGGCGCCATTTAAGATAAATGCTGCTTCAGCATTCTAGTCTAGAGACGATAAAAGCTTTGAAACACAGCACTAAAATTGAGGTAAGTCACGAAACTCTCGAAATTGGATTGAAACCATACGTTAACAGAAAGACTTGCGGTAAAGCTGGCCGTGAAAATCATTTCCATGAAATTGTGTTCTATTGTATTTGTATAGGCAAGGTTTACACTTTCCATTGAAGAAAACCATTACAAAATCCGCATATTATTATTTACAGCGGAATTAAATCAAATTTCAAATTCTAAATAGCTCACCTTGTATACGCTGGTGAAGCTCTTTTGATTCATCTGATACATTTCTTTGTAGTATTTTAGGTTTTTCATAGAGAAATACTTAAAAATGTCTTTATTTTGAGCATAAAAGTGAGAAACATATTACTATATGTAGCGTTAAAAACCACAACACAGGCATTTATTGACCAGTTATGACAGTTTCGTTGTTCCTCATTCAATTTTAACAGTTTTGTTATGAAAGTATAATTCATTTTCCTAAAAAAATCTTATGAATCCAAGTTTCAAACTTTGACCAAACCAAAAAAAAAAATAACAAATTTTGTTAAAAATTTCTAACTTTTTAATCAGAACCTTTGGAAAAATTACGAGTACTACAAAACTATGTAATTTAATTTTAGTAAAGTGTAAAGTGCAAGCTTAAAGTAGCTCAAAAGTTGCGGTGTTTTCTGACAATTTTTTTTTGGTGGTCCTCTTAATATTATTTCATATAACAAATGCTCGACATTTGTATGAAAGAAAAATTTGTTAAATTTTTTTTTAATTCACACAAGTTTTGAAGCTTGATTTTATATAATTTTTGTATATTTGAAAAAAATTATTCCAAGTATAAATTGTTACAGCTTGTCGATGAGTCTCTGTGCTATAGTTACTTTATGTTTTATAAACTGTACTAATAATTTTTTATATTTTTTTTTTAAATAAAATTTTTGTACTAGATATATTTATTTTACATTTAAATCGACTAAATATAACGAAAATTACAAATTTCAGTGCACGGCATCTTAACTGAAAAAGTATTTAGTAAAATTTTTTAAATTTAATTTGCCTTCTGCTTTCTTGACCACCTGGCCACACTGCAAAATGGCCCAATTTGACATTCGTCCATACAATATTGAACTTGACATACCAATTAGAAGTAAAAAATTACTTAGAAGTTCTGCCAAAAGTGAAATAAAAACAAATATTACAATTTTATTTTACAGCAGCTTCTAGTATCTAAACCAGAGTAAGTTTAACAAAAATTAATTTGTTTGTAAGAAAAAAAGTTGTAAAAGTGCAGAAGATAGTAAAGTGAGTGCTTCCGCATTCGAAAGTGCTGACGCTACAGCTGTTATTATTTGGAGAGGGGGCAAATGTGCACGAAGTCAGTTGACAACTGCTGCTGTACAAAACTAAAGAAAAACTTAGGCAACAGCTGACTGCTATAAAGCTTTTAAAAATCTATTACAATCCACAAAGCTTTTGCCTTACAGTGCGGTCACACAATAGATCTCCAATATACTATTTTATAATACAACTAGAAAAAGTAGAAGTAAGGAGTTAGTACGAAATAAGAGGGAAATAAATTAAGGGGGGGTAGGGTCACAAAATCGAAATTTTTTTTCTTCACTCATCTTATAGTAAATCATTTCAAGAATGTTGTGTCAAAGTTTTAAGTGGATCGGAGCAGAACTCTCAAAGTTATAGCCTTTGTAGGCACTCTACCTCGAATGCGGAGCATCGATAATTTCTCAGAGTCATTTTTTCAAACGCGTTTTTCCCGAAACGACTTCTTAAAAGTCGGTGCCAATCACAACTCCGAAACTATTCAACCGATTCTTTTCAAATTTGGCACACGTTTTCTAAATCAAAAATACCTCCCCCCTACACTGTTTTTTTTTTATTTTTTGTTTTTTAAGGTTGTTTTTCACTTACAAATATGGCGAAATTTTTCGCCAAAAATGCTCCTTTTACGTTTTTTTGCCACCAAAACTACAAAAATGAAAAAAAAAAAAATTTTATTAATGTAGGGGGGAGCATTACGTCATACTTTAACTGAAAAATTCGACTTTTTTAGTTTCAGATGATTCTACGACGAATGCCGATTGGCACCGCAGAGCACCTCTCGAAAAACATATCTCCAAAAAAACTCTGCCATGGGCTTATTTGTCAATATTTTATTATTAATATTTTTTAAACACTTATTGAAAAGACGTACAATAACATGTAACTGATTTTATTAAAGTATCTTAAGCCATATTTCTGTAAAAAATTCACAAAAAAAGTGTTTTTTTTTTAGCGCTAAACCCTACCTCCCCCTTAAATAATATGCGAATATATTTTTTTTAGATTTTTTTTTTGTGGATGCGAAAATATTTAGGATTGTTGAGAGTTATAGGAAATATAAATATTTAGAGAAGGATTTTTTTTTTGTAAAAAACAACTTCCAAACGGATTTTTAAATATTATATATGTATATTATTGTATATTATAGATATTAAATATTTTTCCTTTCCTTACCATCTTAACGACAAGTTCTCTCAGTCCTATTTTACAATATTCGTCATGTTAAACTGACTGGTTGTGAAAGTGCAAGTCTTGTGATTAGGGAGTCCATTATACATTGGGAAAAAGCAAGAAATCGAATAAGGGCGTTTTCTAACTGCCTAAAGAAACTTATTGATTTATAGCATGTTTGGAGAGAGTTACAAAAACAAAAATTGTAAGAAAGCTCAGGTTGTGTTCAAGAGCCATTTTAACAATTTCAAAATTGATCTAGATCTTTTTTTTTTTGATATTGCAGAAGCTGATGCTTTTGAGAGAATGAAAATAGAGAAAGATAAATTATTTTTAATGAGTCAGAGAGCTAGGTCACCCGGGACGCTTAGTTGGTGTAGATACAAAATTGGCGGTAGAAGACGAAAGATCTAGATGACGACGACTGGAAGAAGAGGAAAAGATTGTAAGACAAAGCCAATCACTGGCTGTTCCAACTACTTTTACCACAAATAACTTAGAAAGTATAGAAGATTCAGGCGAAGAACAGATCTTGAATTCTGAAAACAGTTTGCCAGATGTGCTCTGTCATGAATAAAGTTCAAAAGAGAGGTAGAAAGAAATTTCATAACACTTAAACTAATTGCAGCAAGTGCCAATTAAGCATTAGAGACTCCGTTTACATTCTTAATGCGATGGTACAAGCGCTTGTTCTGAGTAGCGTCCTCGATTCAGCGAATTCGTACTGAAACTAGAAAATCAAGGGCAGAAGCAATGAAATCTGACTTCCAACACAATATACCCGAAGTAGTCACAATCCATTGGGATGGAAAACTATTACCGGTGTTGGATGTACGAAATTCAAAAGAAGAACGCTTGCCAGTTATTGCTTCGTTTGACGATAGAGAACAGCTTCTTGCAGTGTGAAAACTAAAGAGTTCTTCTGGAAAACATCAAGCTAAGGCCGTCTCAACAGCTCTCTTTGAGTTGAACCTTCACGATAAAGTACAAGACAAGCTGTGCTGCGGTACAACAGCTTCCAATACTGGTCGGAACTTGTGCTTAGGCATCCTTTGGGAAGAGACCTTCATCATGTTTATTATTTGGTCCTAAAAGCTGTTTTTGAAAGCAATATTAAGTGAATTACTAGTAGCCCAGATATTCCGATGTTCATAAAAAAACGTGACGCTGAGACAGCCATTCAAGCTTTGTTAATATTTTATAAGGCAGAAATAGGCAAAGGTTTTGTAAGACATGACTTGAATTGGTCGAACTGTGGGTAAAATTTTTTGGAAGATGACACAGAGAAAAAATTAACACTGAGGTCCCACGGAGCTATGCATTAAGTACGCTGGATGCCGAGAGCGATTTAAATACTAATACTTACTTTACTAATACTTAATTAAGTCATAATGCAGAATGCCTGTGATGGACAAAAAGTTCTACAAAATCTTTTCTTATTTGTCGTGATGTTGTATGTCCTGCCAGGATTTGCGCTTGTTGAAGACATTGAGAGAGTACGAAAAAGTTGACGCAATTATTTCCAAAGCTTCTTTAAGCAAGTTTAGTCATCATTTGAGGTATCTATGTGAAGCGACAGTCATTCGTTCACTGTTATATGATAAAATTGATAACCAAACTAAGAAGAAAATGATTGCCAACTTCAACCGAGACAAAATCTCAGATTTTAGCAAACGCTATGACACGTCGAAGGAAGAACTGACTTATAAGTTGTTTTGTAAGTTAAATTGATTTTTTGTGATATTTTTAAATTTTTTTTTAGATATATTATTTTTTTTTTTTTTGTTATTTAAGTTTTGAGACAAACCACTGAATCATTTCGTATCGGAGAAGAGCACACAATTTCTATCCTGACTGCAGATCGACGAAACTTTTCTAAGCGAAGATGTATCTTCTTGTGATAAAAATGCTGCTTTTCCGGAAGCTAAAAGTATAGTAGAATAAGTCATTTGAGAGTTTTGAATGATAATACTGACGGGGATGTTAAATTAATGCCAGAGCTTAACAGACTTATCACGGCTGAAGAAGAACAAAAACAGCTCTTTCTGCGCTGTGCCCAGGAACATAGAAAATTGTATCCGGACTGTAAAAAAACTACTCTAAAAAGATTTTACCCTGACTGATTGTTATTACTTTAGGTTTTTAATTAAATATTAATGTTCATCTCATTTAATTTTTACCTTTACTCGCTTAATTTATTGAATTTATAGCAGACTGAAATATCAGGACAAAACACGATTTTTACTAAACTTTGAAGCTCGGTCGGCACTGGTTGCAATTATGATAGAAAGATGAAACTCTATATCTGAGCATCTTATAGCTTTAGCAAAAAATGTAGAGGGTGTGAATTTCGAAATTAGAATTTTTTTTTGCCAAATGAACTAGACATATTTAAAATTACCATATATATTTCATGCTCTAACAAAAGCCACATAAATTCAAGTTTCAAACTTTGTGTAAGATTAAAAAAAAATAAAAAATCATTAAATTTCCATCAAATTAATTCGATATTTTAATAAAATTTTTAGGTATGCAGTTTTTAGCCCATTTAATTTTAGTAGATATAATAAAATAAAAGTTTGAAGTGATTAGGAATTCTCGTTGTTTGAGGTTTCTCGCTATTAATGTTTGTCATAGTTGTAGGGACGGGCAGCAGCGTGGCACGCTCGCAGCAGAGCGTGCTAGCAAAGTGCTAGATGGGGGGGCGACAAACTTACATTAGAAGGGTAAGCAATAGGCGTGCACGTATATTAATCACTTCTGAGCAACGCATATGTGTTTGTAAAAAAGAGAGTGAAGCTTTGCCAACAGCAAAGTTACCAGATAAGGGGACTTCATTCCATGTTAAGGGATTTCGAAGTGTTGATCGTTCATATGAAATAATAAAATGCTTTTGGTTTTTTTTTATTGGAAACGCTTCTTTGAATATTAACATCATCTTTGCAAATTTCTATTTTATTTACTTTTATAATTTTTGTAACCAAGAAGCATAGGCGATTTTATAATCAAGAAGTTTGAACATTCGCATGTCAAAGTTTCATAGTTGCTAAACTATGTGGAGATAAATTTGTACTGACAAATCGGTGTATATTTTTCTGAATGAAAAAATTGTCTTCGTTTACATATAAGTATGTATGTATATTAGGGTGGTCCAAAAAAAATTTGTATGCTGCCGCCCCCCAAAATAGTAAAGAATGAAAAATAAAAAGACCCGTATTTTTTTTTTTTTTAATCAGACCATATTTAATGGTGCCGCCGGGGGTTTGAAATATCCCATGTATTTTGCATGGGAAAAAAATACTTTTTCGTAGATTTCATGTAAAAACCTGGAAAATGAATATATTTTAACCGGATACCTCAGTTTCTCTTCATAATTGGTCAGAGAATAACAACCAATTATGAAATAATTAATTTTTTTTGTATTAACTATTTTTTATAGATATATTGTTTTTCGATTTTTTCTTAGATTTTCGTTTTATGGGGGCTTTTTGGGGTTCTATAAAAAATAGTTAATACAAAAAAATTAATTATTTCATAATTGGTTGTTATTCCCTGACCAATTATGAAGAGAAACTGAGGTATCCGGTTAAAATATATTCATTTTCCAGGTTTTTACATGAAATCTACGAAAAAGTATTTTTTTCCCATGCAAAATACATGGGATATTTCAAAGCCCCGGCGGCACCATTAAATATGGTCTGATTAAAAAAAAAAAAATACGGGTCTTTTTATTTTTCATTCTTTACCATTATGGGGGGCGGCAGCATACAAATTTTAATATAAATTTTTTCCCATGCATTTTTGGACCACCCTAATGTATATCGTATGTTTTTATATTAGTGCATTTTTTTTTAAAGAATGCTGGTCACAACAGCGAACAGTAATCTCAACCAGCCATATTTTATTTAAACAATGGATGTTATACATTTTATTTTGTTAAAAAAGACAATTTATACATGTTTCCATTAAAAAAAATAGAGGATTTTTTCAAAAAACATTGCGGAAATTATCATAGCAGAGTGGGTATTCTTGGTGAGTACTTAGTTGCTCTCAAATTCAAATCACACGCATATGGCAATGCGCACAGTATGTCAAAGTACACAAAAATGATTAGAGAAATTTGTTTGCATCCGCTCATGGATTTCGCAGCATCGGTGGCAACGCAAACCACTTTTCGTCATGATACACCCATACGTTCAGTACATTCATTAACACATTGAAATAAATCTTCACCTTTAGTCGTCCCTGTCACTGGAATAATGTCCAAAAGTTCTTCACATATATTTAGGTGGGCATCAACTCCTCGGATAAAAATCGCTAATTGGGCTATGTCGGATATATCTGTACTTTTGTCAATTGCCAATGAAATCGCTGTGAATGATTTTATACGCTCTTTTAACTGCGATTCTGTAATTTCCGCCATTTCATCTACTCGTCTGCTTATAGTTCTACGAGATAATAGGACAAAATTCCTACTGCTTTTAATATACAAAACTTCACCAATTCGCCATCCGGAAATGCACGATTCTCACGAACAAGGTTTAACGCGATTTCATAAGTTGCACGCTTTGCATCTACAACGTAATCTTCGCTTTCCTAAGAAATTAAAAAAAAAATTTGAATAATTTGAATTTTTCCGACCTTCTGTAATTTGGCACATCGAATCGGGCTCTTCGTTTAGACTTAAGGATTTGTATATACTTTTCCTTTCTTTTCCTACATATTCATCATAATCACTCCTGGGCAGGTCATAATGTCTCTTTATGTTAAAAATATTACACACCACACGTTTTTCACATACAAGGCATTGTGATTCTCCGTCTACATATTTGCACTCCACTTCGGATTCAAATTTAACAATGTTCTTTTATTTGAGGTCATGCTGAACCAAATGTTTTATATTTAATATTTTATTTAACTTTGTTTATCTAAATTAAAAGTTAAAACAGAGTAATATATTACACATTAGAAATAAATTTAGGTTTTTGTCGGCAGTTGAACACTGTGCACTTTGTTTTGACGTTCGCCGCTTAAAATTTTTAAATAGAATTTTCAGCACTTTCACTGCATCTACACCATACAAATACACTTAATATTAGTGGTTTTTTATGCGACAATAATATGTAACTTACGGTCTCAAAAAATATCGTCGAAAAAAGAAGAAATCACGAAAAAACTGATTTTATTTACGAAATGTCAAAACTTATGAGTAAGAGTTGCCGCAGTTGTTAAATGTGGGAATCAATTTTGGGTATTGTTGATTTTATTATTCATAATTTATATAGATAAGTATATACTTTTAGTTGTTTATTTGTATTTGCAGTTGTGCATATCAGAGTGTATTGGATTTAGATGGGCGAAATTAGTTATCAATCACGTCCACTTTTTGTGAAAAATAAAAGAAAAAATGATATCATTCAGTAGCTAAAAATTCTGAAACATTCGACAAACTTCGGTAGCTGAAGAGAGTTTGCAGTTTTATAAAGTAATTTGCTAAAAAAATTGATTTTCTGGATTTCTTAGCTCAATTTAAAAAAATATATCCGATCTCAAAAACCATTTATGTAATCATAACATAAGTGTGAATAATTTACAGATTCGTCAGTATATGCAGTGATCAATATTATTGAATATTTAACTGGCATTGCTTTCCAATATGTAAGATTTTAATTTAATCTCAAATTAAATATTTTCAGAGGTCTTAACTTTCTTTACATCTAGCAATTAAAAAACAGTATTACGCGAACTTTTGAAATGTTTAATTGCTTGTTTATTGTTGGTCATTATCTTAATTCATTATTATAATAGAAAGTGTAATATGTATTAAATTTAGTTATTGAAGAAAAATGTACCAAAAAAACCTAATTTTTTAGAAATTTGTTAATATGAAGTTAAAAGTTGGCATCCCTGGTAAGAATTCAAGAATAATTGCTCTCTCATTCAGGGTACAAACACAGACACAACTCGCTCAATTTTTCTGTTTCTTCCCTGTGCTTTGTTATCCCCCTTCACCTAGCACTTTTACGCACGCAGAAGCACACGCTGCTGCACAGTGCAAATGTGCTGAGTTTGCCCATCACTATCATAGTGGATGAGACTTGGTAGCAGTGTTTGCGATTCTTCTTTTAAACTCAACCTAATCTACAATCATGTCAACTCGTTCTTGTCTAGAAATTAATATTTCTCATTTATACATAAATAAAAAAAAATACCCTCCTTAAGTATGTAAAGCGAGGATCAATGATAATTAATTATATAAAAACAATATTAACGCTTTCAGATGGCGTCAAAGTTCTATTACTTTGGATTTGGCAGTAATCTGTTGGCCAAGAGAATACACATACAAAACCCTACAGCAGTGCGGATAGGTCCCGGGAAGCTGGAGGTAAAGGAAGTGTTTTCAAGAGCAAAACTAAATACTTTTTTATAACGAAATTTCTCTTTAAATTTTCCTCCCTTTCCATAGAACTATCAGCTCGATTTCTATACGAGCTCGCGTACTTGGCATGGTGCGCCAGCAACGATTGTACCAAAGAAGGGCTCTTGCGTATTTGGAGCTATTTGGGAGATTGATAATAGTAATTTAAAGGATCTGGATGAGTGAGTATGGACAGCAAAAGATGCTAGAATGAATGTGGTTGAAAAGGACAGTAGAATGTAAAGTTTAAAGCGAACGGGAAATGAAAAAAAAAGAGAAAAATAATTAAAAATATACTTTATTGAAATGAAATAAAGATATTACAAAATAATTACTTCCATCTATTTTCCAGCCAAGAAGGCGTTTCGCATGGCATTTATGTGCCCATCACAGTGACGGTAATAGCGCTTAACGACTGTAAGCCCATCGAATGTCGCGCCTATCATTTAACAACTCAACCGACCGGAGATGTGAGATGTCTAAAACCCGAGCAAATACCATACGATCGACAGCCATCTAAAACATATTTAAAAACGATTGTAAAAGGAGCTTTGGAGACGTGTTTACCAGCGGAATATGTACAGTGGCTACGTACCATCAAACATAATGGCAAGATGGTCGAAGTGCTGGAGAAGAAATTGGATTTGTGTGACGTAAAATTGTAAAGATTATCGTGTTGAGTAGATACCAAAGATATTTTTTTAGTAATAAAGAGAGTAAAAAGTAGGTGGTCTACACAGTTAGAGAATTACATTGTGGAAGGTTTAGTTGTGACGGAGGCAAGAAAGACATAAGAGGCATTTATTAGCAGTACTAAATTTATATTTAAATACTCACTACAAGAGTTATCTTAAAGTTACTCCATCAACTACAGCGCTGATGTGTAAAAATATTTTTTAAGTAGAACTCTATGAAAATGCTAAACAAATTTAATAAAAATTAAATGAAAAGTATCCAAATTGCTTTTTAGTAAACAATATAGCAGAGCAAGGAGTTCCATGGAAGCTCGTTACTGAACTTAAATATGATATTTTGAGCTTCAACAGTTAAAATAACATCAGAGATGGATCAGTCATTTTTTTAATGAACGCAAAACTTTGCTTGCCAGTGTGGACTACTCCAAAGCAAGCTGTGGGAGTCATTGGAATAAAATTGCGTTGCTTGTGTAATAGTTCAGCCTCTGGTAGATACACCGGCGTGATTCCATGACAACCAGTTAAAGCATTTTGGACATGGTAAGAATTTTTTCTGAAAATTGGTTAATTTATAAGTTTGAGTATAATTAGAATTAAACTAGAAAAAATTAAAAAAAAAAATTTTAATTTTCGGATTTATTTAATGTTGGAAATTTTGGTATAAGGTTTTAAAGTGAAATATCGTCGGACCTCTTAAACGTTTTAAAAATTGTTAATGTTTTTGAGGACATGAGACTCACCACTCACGCCAGGCAGGGTGGTAACAAGGACGATAGATACCAGGTTTCGTTATTGTTGTTGTTGTTTTAACAACATAGGTAGCCCTGTCAGTGTAGGCATCTAGGGGTACGCCCAGGAAACATGCTGTTTCGACAGGTTGGGTCCAGGGGGAAAGGGGGGTTAGATGAGTCGGTTTAAGGGGGCTTGTGAAGAGGTGGTTAGTGTCGTGCGGGGTACCTTCACATGCCGGACATGTGTTTGGTATGTCGGGGTCGATTCTGGATATGTAGGAGTGTGTTACACGAGTCTCACGGGGAAGCTGGAGCTCTTCGTCTGCAATAGGTGGTGGTTGGACTCCGATTACGGCATTCACAGGACGGGAGTTCGTGAAGGTGGTAACGGTCTCCCGGTGGATGTCGTTTATTGACTGTCTTCACCAGGTTTCGTCGTTAGGTATGGTGAAAAAAATTTTGTTTGAGGGAAACTTTGGATTCTACGTCATTTGTTTTGGGTTTCAAAAAATTTAGCTTTAGCTCAGTGAGACACAAAACGAATGACGTCAGCATATCTGTCAAATTCGCTCAGAGCCGAATAACGGTCGGCTAGATAGTACATCTCGAAAAATCTTTTCACCATTGAGTGGTAACTGGCAGCCAAAAGGGCAGTGAGTTGTAGTTGAGCAGTCGGTCGTCACTCTCTCTTCTAAAATCAGTCGCAGTACGAATACCAGTGGGAACTTCATATGTCGCTAGCGCAGCCGCTACTTCTACGAAAGTTTTGCGTTTATTGAATCAACTTAAAGTTAACTTAAAATATTTTTCCATTTTGAAATGTAAATTAAACGAAATTTTAAACAAATGTAAAATAATAATAAAATATACAATAAATAAATAAATAAAAATATATATACCTAATAATAAATAAAATATATTTCAATTAAACTGCAAAAAATTTCAAAACAAGTTAGAATTTTTTTATATTTCAAACCGAATATTGTGTCAAACTAAAAAAAAATTGTTTTTTTTTTTAATTTAAGCTTTTTTAAACATTTTTTTTATTTTTTAGCAGAAAATATAGCTTAACAAATTTTTTTAGCAACTTTTTATATTTTAGTTTAAAATTTTTGGAAACAAATTTTTTTGATCATCCAATGTTTTCTGCTTCACTGAAAATTGAGACTATTCCGCCGCATGGCCGAGCTCTCCCCCTATTTCTGACGTGCGTCTTGATGTTGTTTCACAAATGGAGTGACCTACAGTTTCAAGCCGACTCCGAACGGCAGATATTTTTATGAGGAGCTTTTTTATGGCAGAAATACACCCGAAAGTTTGCCATTGCCTGCCGAGGGGCGACCGTTATTAGAAAAATGTTTTTTCTTAATTTTGGTCTTTCACCGAGATTCGAACCAACGTTCTATCTGTGAATTCCGAACCCATTCGGCTACGGCGGCCGCCCTATTACTTCAAATAAAATCACCCCTCTAAGAATATGGATTAAAACAAAAAGAATACAGTTCATTTCTGACCATACTAAGATATATTACATATTTTTGTGAAAAAGAAAATTATGTGAACTTCACGCTGGGTAAATTTTACCCAACCACTTCTTTTGACCAGCATAAATTCAGAACGAGACCCTTACAATCAGTTTATTTTGAGAATTCGTAGAGTAAAAGCGGTGGTGCTGAAATAGAGGTACTACACCAGATGGCAAATAAGTAATGGCCAGATGGCACCAGAAGTAAATAAACTACAATCCAATAAATATTTCGTGGAGTGTCTACCATCCCAGTGAGAGTTCTAAAGGTTAATGGTGGCAAAAGGTTACTCTTTCCAATCAAAAAATGCAAACAGTTTTATGTATCCTTGTGTTTTTATTTATAGTTGAAACTAGTTTCAAACTAGAAATAGACCACCCTACATTATACGAGTATGTACACTTGTGCTCACTTAATCAGGCCACTTTATCCTTTTTACAATATTCGAAATATTTTTCATCGGAATTTTTTTTTGTCAATTTTTTATAAACATGCATTTTATTATCTTATACAAATCTTATAAATCAATAACCAAAACTTTGTACGAAATTCAAAAAAACTAAATAAATTTAAAAAATAAGTGATCAAAATTTTCAAATTTTTAGTCAGAATTAAAAAAAAAAATTTTAGGTGTGCAGTTTTATAGCCTATTCAATTTTAATATAAGAAAGTGCAAGTTGAAGTTGCTCTAAAATTGCGTGGATTTTTGTGACTTTTTTTTTTTTGGCATACGACGTTCAACATTTTCTTCCTACTCTTAAAAGATTGCCGATCATTTGCGTCAAAAATTGCCAAAAAGAAAATAAAAAAATTGCGCATCATAAAATTTTAGCATTCGTAGTCATTAAAGTACTTTTTGGCAACTGCTTTGCTGGACCCCTTACAGCATTTAAGATGGGCCCCTAAGAGCCATTAGCACAGGCTGAATGTCCCCCGGGCTGATATATCACGAAATGCGCAATCCCATACCTTCAACAACAACATTTTTTGTAATGTTTTATGCTGCACTCTCCACTATATCTCTATTGATTTCCTATGATAATATCTATAACTCAATTATGAGTAAAAAATATCCCAGCGTATCGCATGAACACGTAAAATTTATTTTGGGTTCTAGACAACGTAACCGCTTACAGGCAAACTAAAATAAAGTTTGTAGTGTGTAAGGGCCGATAAGCTGAACTATTCCACAACTTAAAATTTCTCTACAGTGTAATCGAACTTTTCTAGTAAGTGAACTATTTGACTGTAACAAAAAAAAGGTAAACTCTGGAATTACTTACATTTTCGAAAACTTGCAAGCACATCAAAGAATGTCCAACTGCCAAGCGCAGAAAGTTCATTTCAATATCGAGTTACTGCAAGCAAAGGTGATTATAAAAATGGCGAATAGAAATTTATGCAAATACGAGCAGAAACTTTCAAACACCCAAAAGTACCTTTACAATACTTGGATATGTAGTAAACAAATACAAAACTTTATACAAACCAACAAACAAATGTATCGTTTGGTAACATTTAACCATCTAGAGGAAGAGGGGAAGAGTACCACCAAAGGCGATTGCAGTTCATGTACAATGCGACTATATTGTGAGTTGGTGAGCAAATGTAAGTGGAAATGTAGTGTAAAAGCAGCTGTATGGCCATTGAGTGCAGCTGCAATTCCTACATTACGTATACGCCATGGTGCTAGCTTTCGCCAGCCCAGTGTTTGCACTTTAATCCCTAACAAAGTTTGTAGTGTAGTTTACAATTTTCCAAATTTTCGTATTTCTCGTACTCTTGCATTTTAAAAATGGCAACTTGGGTGCATTGTAAGTGCCAACAAATATTGCCATGGTGAGTGGTTAAGTGTGAAAGCCAAATGTAAAGTAAAGTGGCGAGTTTTAGTTTTGAAATGAGCGCCTTGGAGCTGTGAAGCTATGTGCGTGTTGCTGAGTGTTAATGAAATGCAGCAAATGCTATTTCTTTTGCGTTTTATTTCTTTTTTTTTTTCAAGTTAGCAAACGGATATTAGCTGTTAAGACTGCAATGGCTAATACATAAAATGGTAAATTATGGAAATTGGCCTCTCAACTTGCCAGGCAGCAGCTCAATGAGAAAGGGTTACTTTCGGTTATGCAAATGAGTGTTGAAAGTACACAGAGGAAGAGTAGTTAATATTTAAATTAATAAGAGGTAAATAGAGAAAAGGGTTAAGCGGCTTAAGAGTAGAAGGACGTAGCGCAAATTAGAGGGGAGAAAGCGATATTTAGTGCAAAAAGTTTCATGCAAAGGAAAGTGTTAGTTTAGTATAGTGTAGCACTTTGCTGTGCTACTCGTAGTGGATGAAAAACATGCATACGCCAAGCTAACGATCAGACGATGCTCAGTTACATAAGATACCCACCCTCCATTGAACCAAACAACTGCCCTAAGTGCTGCTGCGCCACTGTAAATTGCATTTTAATTGTACTTTAGGAGTGCAGAGAAACTTTTGAAAGACGTTTTGGTCTAAAGTTTCATCTTTCCAACAAAGGATGCGCCACAACAAATGGACATTGAAATACTATTAGCAGACAAAATGCAAAGAATTCGGTGACGCTTCCTTTGTGAAATGTTCATAAGTGTTGAGTGGGAATTTTTTGCTTTGCGCAAATTGGTAATCATCATAAATAAGTGATTAAAAATAATTAAACTTGACTTGGGTAACAATTTTGGAGTTCATTTTAGGTGGTGGCGTAGGGGTGGTGGAATGAAGAGGGGAATTGCTGCCTTGTATTTTCACTAAGAGTTAAAAGTACAAAGCAGATGGTCGAAGCTTGTCACTCCAAATTTGCATAGTGCGGCTGGATGGTGATTTGAGAGAAAGAGGAAAGATTGCGCTTGCTCAGAATTTAAACTGGCTACCTATGGCACCCATCTACAGTCACTACATGATTAAGGAGGGCAGCTTTTCCAGCACTTTCAAGTTTTTCAGCACTTAAAATTGCATTTACAATTTAAAGAATATCTTTTCAATGTCTTAAACTTAAGGGGGAAGCCTGCTTTCGAGGCTTCAAAAAATCGATTTTTTGTTTTTACATAAATATCTTCCCATACTAACCAAGAATGTGTCCTCAAAATTTCAGAAGCAAATTCAAAATATTTTCGGAGTTACAGAAGAAATTGTGAGCAAGCGTCGAGCAGGTATACGAGCGGATTTTTCATATACAAAAACTTTGACGGGCGATTTCTCGGTTTTTTGTTTTTACGATTTTTCCTTATTGGCGGGAAAGATAGGGAAAAAGTTAAACGTCCTATCGAAACGAGATAACATTGATTGTGTTCGGAATTAAATTCTCTTGTAGTTGAACCTAAAAAACCGTAAGAAAGTTATTAACCCACTTTTTAAACAATTTAAAGTGAATTTGTTTTTTCCAAAAAAATTAATTTTTTTTTATTAGCGAAAAATTGTTGAATTCTCACTTTTTCTTTAATTTTCTTGGTTTAACTAGAAGCTATATTATACTAACATAAAAAAATTTTTGGGTTTTTGGTTTCAGATGAAAATCGCGACCTGCATATTTTCCGCCGCAAGACACATGCACACTCGAGGCGCCTCGGCAAATTGCTTGTACCAGGCATAATATGACATATATTTTAATGAAAAAATTTGAGAAGACTTTTGAAATATATAACAATAAAACCAGAAAGTTTCGTTTCAATCGAATATTTCTTTCCTTCCCAAAAAATCCACAAAAAAATCGATTTTTTGAAGCCTATAAAGCAGGCTCCCCCTTTAAAAGAAAGTCTAAAAAGTCCCTATAAAGTCAGTGAAGTGACGTTTTTCTCGAAATACGTTTTTTTCCGCGCTGTCGAATATAACTCAAAAAGTAATCAAGATATCAACTAAAAATTTTACAGGGATATTCTTTAACATATTAGCCTTTGCATGTGCCTCAAATTTTGTAGTAATTATCACTAAAAATATTTTTTCGATCAATTTGTTTAAAAAAAACTGTAATTTTTTTCTTTTTCACTTCGAATTCTCATTTTCCGTTTTTTTCGTTAAACATTTTTCGTTTTCGTTCAAGGCGGAATATTATTATATATATATTATTTTAATGAAGAATTTTTGTTTGGTTGATTTCAGTAGATTAGAAGAGGCTGTACATACCTATAGCCACGTTTGAGCAGCTGTAGCGCCGCCATTTTGTTCTTTTTTTATTTTTTTATATTCACTTAAGCATGAATATTTGTATGTAATTTATTTGAAGATAATAACTACTCTCAGGTTTTCGCAAAAAATTATTAAAAAACTGGTTGTCTGGAAGGGCTGCTCCCATTCAGTTATCTACAGACATCAGGTTATTTCAGCTGATGTACGCCTGGCTTTATTACTTTCCATAAACTACCTGATTAGAAGTCCACCAAAATTATTGATTTCTCAGTGCGTTGTGATGACGTGTCTCGTAATTGTTTCCATGATACCTATTAGCTTGGACTTCCAAGATCGCTAGCCCTTTTCTGTTCGAAATAAAAAAATATATCATTTCTTCTAATTTATATTAGTCTTCTGAAGATAAGTCAAGTTAGGTTAGTTCAGGTTGGACAAGAAAAATATTGCCAGTCCTTAAACCATGTCGCCTTATTGGTGATCTCTATCGGCACTGTGCTTAAATCGTACAGCCGTTCGAAGTAGTTCTTTCTCTGAAATCATTGAATGAAGTGTGTCCATTCATATATGAAGTGAGCTGATCTTGAAACTTCCTTATCCCAGCAGCACTCACAGAAATCAATACTCATTATCTGGCGTCCATATAACTAAGAATCAGTGCCCATTGCTGTTTCTATAAGCCATCATATGCGACCTTTGCTCTTCCCTGGATCCATAGGAAATAATAATAATCATATGTGAGGTTTTTGAAATTTCATTATTTCGCTAAATTTAATACAATAATCTGCAGGCATCCAGTTTAGTCCACCTGCTGCTAGTATTTGCTCTAAATTTCTACTCATCTTATGAAAAAATCAAATTCAGATTGACTTGGATACTTGGGCTTGATTTCAATATACTTGGCCTTTCCTCAATTCTAAGAACATTTCGACCCTCCGGAGCTGAATACATTTCTTCTCCCATTCTTGAACACATTTTGGGTAAAGCATGACCGACCTAAAGGCGATGACTGCCTGACTGTCTGCAAGTATAATCGAGTACTGATCGAATGAAGTTCATAACGCTTGGCATCTTTGCTTTTGCGACGATTCTCTAGGCCTATATTGCAGTAGTTTGGAAACTTATGAGCGCATCTCATTGAAAGTCGTCAGGAAAAATACCAATTCCTGTTCCACTATCCCCTTTTCAACTGTCTTCCAGTGTACTTTTTGAGGTTTCTGAATGCTCGTTAGTCTATAACTTTTGAATAGCTGCGTTTTCTTCTATATAAAAACTGAAATCGAGCATTAGTTATATAAAGGAAAATTGTACTGGTGTTTAGGTTAGTTTAGATTTGGCAGCCACATCGCACATACAGACAACGATGCCATTTAAACCACGAAATGGGTCCGTTGTCAGCTGCGGGGGCCGGGGTGCATTTTCCTCTCCATAATAAACCATACTGAGCTTTTGACAAAGCGTAAAAGGTTGTTGACGCCTAAAATGTATAGATTATCTATATCCGTTAAGAAGTAGGATTTTAAAAATCGGTTGCTGCTTCTAGCTGGAGCTGGGCATGTGCAGAAAAGATGTTGAATTGTTTCCAACTCCTCCTCATTTCTGCAGCTACGACAGAAATCATGCGTGTAAACGCCTAATCTCTTTGCATGATTTCCTATGAGACAATGTCCTGTGAGGGCCCCTACTAAGGTCCTGATTTGAAGTCTATTCAGTTTTATATACTGTACTGGTGTTTGCTTTCATATAAAAAAATTCAAACAATTCTTATACAGAGAAAATTCACAGGCCTTCGGATGATTTTTTTTAAATCAATTAAATTTTCGGACCGCTGCAAACTTGCAGTTTATCATAGCAAAATTCAATAGGTTATAAAAATACATGCCTGAAGTATTTCTAAAACTTCTGATTAGAGAGTGCGAAATTTCGATCAAAATGTTTTTAATTTTTTTCTAATTTAACAAAGTTTGAAATTTCGTCGAAAATTTGTTGGATTTCGTTTAATTTGTACAAAGTTTGAAACTTGGATTTTGTAGAATAATCCACAATATTTTCATAAATAACAGAGCAAATACGTTCTCAATACTTGTTTTAAGTACTAGTGCTATAGAGTTTTAACTTTCTTCACTACTAACCCTTACTGTTTTCGTCTGCCATTTGAGAATTTATTAAGGCCCTCGCCTCATTTGAAATGGTGGTTTTTGGGTGTTATATAAACGCGTGTAAAACGGAAACCAAAAATTATATTTTAGTTTGTTTTCAGAATTTTATTTCTTAATCCATTTTTAGAAAATAAAAATTTTTTTTGACCACACAAGGTTCTTTCACAAATTCGGCAGCCTTCAAAGAATGATCTTCCAAAAATCAGTAAAAATCAAAATCAAATCAAAAAATCAATGACAAAGTATACCTCTTATATAAATTCATTAAAAACATTAAACACACGGAGAAATAAAAGATCTCCAATTTTTCTTACACAAAAAACCACTTTGAACAAAAAATGTATTTGGTTTTTTTCAATTTTCAACTGACTTCCCGTAATAAATTTTTAAAAACTTGCATACCTTGATTCGTACTGTAATTTCTCGGCTAATTGTTTCTTGGGTAATTTTAGAACCAATTCTCTCCATGAAAATTGAAGGAAAATAAAACCAGATTAAAAAAAAGATTCTTAAAATTTCTGATAAAATAAAGTTCGAAACTCAATAAAAACAAATAAAATTCAAAATTCAATAAAAATTGATGCCAATAAAAGACACCATGCATCCACGCATTCGTATTCCATCAAGAAAGTAAACTTCGCAGTTGTTGGTAAAGTCCATAACCATGAGTTGGTAGTCACAGCTCCTATGCCTTATCCCTATTTTGTTAAATCTGGAAGAAGGCTAGGTCCTTGTGCGCCAACCGCAATGTGTTGGAAGCCTTAAGCCTTAGCACTCTTTTGGAAGCTGGGCGTTTCAAAAACTTCATTCTGTCCATCGGCTGAATGTCTAGAAATATTTTATATCCTATGCCTCTACTACATTGAGTGGATTGTCGGCTTCCATGGTTTCGGATTTTTACTATTAAGTGACGAAGAAGTCTAACTCCCAGGCGGCTACTTTTTAACCACTTGGCAAGCTCTGTCTATCTACCGCCTCGCTTCAGAAGCCGCGAAAATTAATTCCTCTATGAATAGTTAAACTATACCATCATAGAAGATAAGTCAGTTAGTGGTTATATAGCATAGACACGAAAGAAGGTTGCCATATACATATATTCCCATAATATCGTATGAATCAATTATATGTACACTCATTTGCATGCATTATTTATTAATTTATATGTATTTTAAATTACAAATACTCTCTTCAACGAAGTGCCACTTTCAGCCCGAACCCACTTTGTTTTGAACTAACCTTCTTCCCATCAACACCTAAGTTTCAAGTTTCCTTTAAAGCTACACAAACTTCTAATAGCCTTCAAATCACTTGGGAAATGTCAATTTACTAACGAGAATGTGTGGCATTTACCAAAAAGTTGTGCGAACAAACTATTAATTACTCGACGACCACAAATTTCAATTTACTTAAGGAAATAGTTTACAAATCCATAAGTGGACGCAAGGAGTGTTATAAGAAAGTGTTAAGACACATAAGGTTTGGCTTTGATCTTTAGTAAGAGAAGAATATGTGTGTATGTTTATGCAAATGTATAGCAAAAACGCTGAGGCAATACGCTTAAATGTAAATGCTGGGTGAAGGGTAGAAACTATGCAAAGTGCATAATTTGAGGTGTGTGCGTGTGCTTACGAATGATTGAATTCAATGGCTTGCACATACCATTGTGTGATAGAAAATTTATTGTAATATTACATACTTGTATAAAATGTATATAAGATATGAGTTTGGAAACAATTAATCAACTAGTTCATAATACATAGGTTCTAGACTATTTTGTGACAAGAAGCCGAAAGTGGTGATTCTTGATGAGTTGAAAAGTAAAAAAAATGTATTGATAAAAGTTTCAAAAATATTTTTTGTGAATTAAGCCACCACACACAGTTGTCAGCCTTATATCAATTAATGAACTAGTTAATAATAGGCACAAAAATCACTAGTCCAACTTGTGACGAAAATCACCAGTTTCGGATGAGTTGAAAAAGTGAATAAAAATTGACAAGTAAAAGTTTCATGAGAGATTTCGCTCAAAATTCCACAACTAGTTCAACTTGTGACAAAAATCATCAGATTGGGATGAGTTAGAAAAGTGAATAAAATTAAAAATACAAAATGTTTCAGAATGAAAATATTACATAAAATTTTGAGTCTGTTTCAAGTAATTGAACTAGTTCATAACATAACCAAAAATTACTAGTCCGACTTTTGACAAAAATCACTTTCCCACGAGTTGAAAAAATTTAATAAAAATTGCCAGTTTTGTACCTGTTGATGACCTAGTTTATATTAGGCGTAAAAAGCCCTGGCTAATTTGTGTTTAAAATCTCCAGTTTTAGACGAATTGCAAAAGTGAATAAAAATTGATAAGTAAAAATTCCAAAAGTATTTTCGTGTTAAGCAAAACATTCATTAAATTGTCGGTTTTACACCAGTTTATGATCTGGTTCATAACAAGCCCAAAATACACTAGTCCAACTTGTGACAAAAATCACCAGTTTGGGCTGAGTTAAAAAAATAAATTAAAATTGATAAGCAAAAGTTTCAAAAGTAATTTCCAAAAAAATTGTTAGTCTTGCTGATGAACTACTTCATAATAGGCACTAAAAGCACTAGTCCAACTTCGAACAACAATCACCAGTTTACGATGAGTTGAAAAAGTGTGTAAAATTGAGAAAAGTCAAGTTAAGCATCCAAAAAACAAAAGCTTAAAAAATATTGCATAGTTAATTAAAACATTACATACAATTTTTTTAACTTTATGTTTCTTGCTTGACTTAATTCCTAAATATTTCAAATACATTTTTATCATTAAATTTACATATAAATATTTAATTATGATCTTCACTTAAATTTTACATTGTATTTAATCATTCGCTTATCCTTCGATTTGTCTTTGGACTGATTGCAGGCACTTTCTTTGAAAGAGTGAAATGTCAGTTGGGTTGTTAAGGCGAGATACTTGACTCAATCAAAATTCGCATTCGTCTAATAGTGTCCCTAACATTTGAATCATTCTTATATATAAAAGTAATACTTATTATAAAATATTTCTTTTATATTTATCCCACAGTGGTAGTTTTGTAACTGGTATAATTCTAGTCCCTTTCGAACTAGTATGTCTCTCATCAATCAAATACCCCTTCAAGCACTGAAATGCTGCTGGGTAGTTTGACTTTTCATCCATCTGCTACCATGTATGTTTCCATGTTCTTACCGCCAATTAAATTTCTTACCACTTTTTGATAGTTTGCGCTGAAAATTTTCTAAAGCGTTGCATGCCACACTAGTTTCGTCAAACTTGCCACTTACAGACGCGTTAATTATAGACATTACATTCAAAGAAATTGACGTTGCATTACAAGTGTGATAATTTATAAAGTTAGTGGTTGATTTTTTGTTGGTTGACTGTTTGTGGGTATGCATTGGACACCTACAAAAGTGTTTGATGTTGTAACGCTTGGCACACAACAACAACAAAATATAATGGAGTAGTTGACTTAAATGCTTTTGGTTTGGAAGCAAAGCGTGCAACTTTGAAAGCCTATTGTAGTTGGGTGGCGCTTTTTATGGTGGCGGAATTCGTATGCGGAGTAGTTGAATATTTTGTGAGTTAAAGTAGAAAAAGTAGAAAAATTTTTCAAAGTGGAAGTTGCTGCCGTTATTTGTCATTTGAAATGGTTATTTTGAGTCAATTTACGTGAGCTTCCTCTTAAGGCCAGCCTTATGCAACTGATTTCACACGGTTTTCTGGACAAATGGCAGTTCCTAAGCGATCAGAGTGTTGTAACATGCAGCTGAATTGCTGAAATGCAAATCTATCAAAACCCAATTTTTGGAGGCTAATGTCACCTTTTGATTGCCGTATAACCCAATGCAAAGTAGAGAGACCATTATTTTTATGAAAGAAAATGGTTATTAAAGCAACCGTATTTGATCGAGTAATCCAAGTTTTCTAATAATTCAAGTGAAGACGGTACTTTGCTGGAAAATAAACATGTCTGAAAATATTATTCCATCTAACGGTACTTCGCAGCAGTTGAACTTTAGACTTAATGAATTCAATGCCTTGCTCATGTCATTGTGTGATATAAATTTATTGGAATATTACATATTTGTATATATGTATATAGGATATGAGTTTTGTACCAATTATTAAACTAACTAGTTTATAATTAGCACAATCATCACTAGTCCAACTTATGACAAAAATCACCAGTTTCGGATGAATTAAAAAATTGAAGAAAAATTGATAGTAAAAGTTTCAAAAGTACTTTCCCACAAACATCACTACTTCAACTTGTGACAAAAATCACCAGATTGGGATGAGTTGGAAAAGTCAATAAAATTAAAAAAAAAAAACTGTTTCAGAAATGTTTTATTGTGAATTAAAATATTACATAAAATTTTAAGTTTGATTCCAGTTCTAGAACGAGTTCATAACATACGTACAAATGACTAGTCCAACTTGTGACAATAATCACCAGATTCGGATGAGTTGAAAAAGTGAATAGAAATTGCCAGCAAAAGTTCTAAAAGTATTTTCGTGTAAAGCAAAACATTCACTAAATTGTCAGTCTTACACCAGTTTATGATGTAGTTCATAACAAGCACAAAATACACTAGTCCAACTTGTGACAATAACCACCAGTTTGGGATGAGTTGAAAAAATGAATAAAAATTATTAAGTAAAAGTTTCAAAGCTAATTTTTCAAAAAAATGTCAGTCTTGCACCTGTGTATGATGTACAATTTGTGTTTAAAATCACCAGTTTTAGACAAATTGAAAAAGTCAATAAAAATGTATAAGTAAAAGTTCCAAAGTAGAAGCAGTTCCAGCAGTAAAACTTCAGAAGCTCTAATATTGTACTTGATTTATCGGTTCACTTGAATAGCGGCACTTAGTAGGCCTGCACTATTTGCGCATTAAAGCTGTGAAAAGAGGTCGTTGTTTTAAGAATTTCTTCTGTTTGCGCGATAATTTCTTAATTCAAATAAATTGGGGAATCAGAAAAGTTTAGCACATCGCGAGAAATTACAAATCTGCGACCTCAGAGGATCTTTCAAATAGCCAAATTGTCAAACGGACTGGTCGAAGTCCAAATATTGTGGATATTTACGTGAAATACCGTACATTCTATGGTGAGGACTTCAAAGGCAGAACTGTGATGGCCTTAACACCGAGAGAAACCCACAAAATTCTTAGTATTACATCAAATTCTGCCCTTTCAACAGCAAAAATGAAAGAAATGGCACATGTTGCAGCACCACCATTTGAAGGTCTATTCTGAAAGAGCCACATCTGAAGAATAAAATATTATATATGAAACAATTTTGGAATAAATTTCGCAAAGATTTTGCCGCCTCAAAATTTGAAAATTTTTAGTGGCAATTCATAGAACAATAAAATCGGGGTATGCAGCTTTATGGACTATTGAATTTTATTATAATAAAGTGCAAGTTTCAAGTAGATCAAAAATCACACTGATTTTTTACAATTTTTCTGCTGACGGAGTTGGGTGTCGGCGTTAAATCGAGAAGATGCACAAAACCGCCACCCCAAAAATTTTTTAAAAATCGGTTTTAGATTTACTTGAAACTTACCCTTTATTACGCCAAAATTCAATGATCTGTTAAACTACGTAGGCAAAATTTTTGTTTTTAATCCTAAGTAAAAAGTTTGAAATTTTTATGAAAATTCGTACAAATTATATGCAAAGTTTGGAATATTGGAACAATATTTTTGAGTGAAATTAATTGAAATTAAAAAATGAATAAACGGGGGTGGATTAATAAGCCAAAACTAGCGACGCCTAATCACCTACCCTTTCAGAAAGCAAAATAGATTAACGAAACCAACGCAAGTCTGATTCTTGTCGAAGTCCTACACTCCCCAGTAGAGTGAACAAAGAAAAGGAAATTAGTTTAAATTCTCGGCTCCAAAATCAATGTTGATCACCATAAATATTATTGATTAGGGAAACAGAATATTTGCTTAGAAATTTTGCGCAAATGATTTTCAACTTTTTATGGTCGATATTTAGCTCGTGGGCTATGCTCTGACTGCTAAATGCCGGTCAACTTCGAATATTTCTGTGATTTTATCAACATTTTTGATATTTTCTTTAACAACAAAAATGTCTGAATGGAGTCGACGAAACCAACCTGGCACGTAATCAGCTTTTGCAGCATCGGCACCATAAACACGGCCTTGCTCGCATTTTCGTTTTCATAAAGTGTGCCGAGTCTCTTTGTTGACTTCCATTGTCAGCACCCTGTAACTCACTACTGAATCGAGCAAGGTGTGAAATGTCACTTTGGCAACGAGCATAAACTTTAAATTGGTTGATCAATACTTTAGGAGATATCGATCACTACAGCCATTTACCGAGATTATAATGGATTTCTTTTTCCCCAAACTAATGTCTAAAGTAACTAATATCCAAACTAATAATACAGTGCGACAATTTTCAGGTCATCTGCTCGGGCCCAAGCCAAGTAATTGCAAATGAAAGTACTCATGTAAGTAGAATAATAAAACCCCAACTAGGTTTTGGGCTACCGGGCCACAATTTTTTTACAGTATATTAAAATTTCGCAATATTGATAAAATGGCATATTAAATATTATGGTAAATCCAGTACAAATATTGATTTTTTTTTTAAATTCCGTCTTAAAAGACTTTTAGTAAAATTCAATGATACATTTGTTTGTAGAACATCTCAAGCCGTTGAATCCCACCGTTATGTGACTATTTAACTCATTTTTTCAAAAATTGTTCAAAAGCCCACTTAAACTGGTTATTAAAGGGTTAATATGTTCCCCAAAATGATTTCTTGGAAAATTTCACTAGGAGTACTCAAAGACATTGAGCACGTATGGGTTAAGCGTACTTAAAAAAATGTAACGAAAACTAATGTATGTATGCATTTCATGTATTCCTTATCAAATAAAACTCTGAGATGTTTTTGGTTGAAAAAGCTAGTGATGATTAATTTAAGCTTAGAGGCAGGGAGGACATATGTATTTCCGAATCGCTATTGATATCGTCTAGCTCCGCACCTTCGAACACAGCTTCTGACCACCAACAAATTTCAGCAAACACTGCGCTGACCGTTACACCAGGTGCCAGCAAATTATGTTCATTTAGAAATGAAGCAAGTTCCTCCGATTTTCGTTGTGACAGCTGTAATTTAGCGACGATCGAATCCATACTAATCTGAGATACCAAAATTAGTGCTTCTTGAGGTAATGGGGTTGGATCGTACAACTATGATATGTTCCGTCCAGATCATTGGAACTCCGAAAGGCATACATTTGCGTTTTTTATGCGCCCATTTTAGTAAAGACTCTAGTACGTTTTACAAATAGTTTTGGGAGGCCACGAGACATTTGTAATAACACTTTGGTCAAAGTATCAGGTCAGTCCATAAGTGCATTCAACAAGTGATTTTATCGTGGATAGAGGCACGTGTTGTTAAAAAATAAAATGGAATCTTTGAACGCGTATAAGAGGCATATTTTGTATTTTTTTTATAAAAGTGGTAAAAATGCAACAACTGCTGCTGCAGAAATAAATACTGTTCACGGAGAGGATACCGTGAGTGTAAGGACTGCGCAAAATTGGTTTTCAAAATTCCGAAGTGGTAACTGCGACGTGGAGGATGCTCCGCGCGCTGGTCGTCCTGAAGTCTTTAACTCCGACGCCTTGCTCGAACTCGTGGAAGCTGAGCGAAATTTGACAGTCGATATGATAGCTCAGAGGTTAAGTTCATCGCATGGAACAGTTCACAGGCACCTAGTTCAGTTGGGAAAGGTTTCAAAGCTGAAGAAAATGGGTTCCACATACATTTTCTGTCGCCAACCTTCAGCAGAGAGTTAATGTGTGTTCTCAGCTACTGCAATAGCTTGAAAATGAAAGTGTTTTGAACCGTATCGTTACTGGTGATGAAAAAAGGGTCCTTTACAATAATCCTGTTCGCAAACGCCAATGGCTAAAGATGAAACACCAGAACCGACCCCTAGAGATGGCCTTCACCCCAAGAAGATTCTCCTGCCTATTTGGTGGGATATGGCCGGTATTGTTTATTATGAACTTCTGGAACCAAACCAGACGATAACTGATGATTATTATTCCCATCAGCTATCAAACCTGAATGAGGCACTTAACCAAAATCCAATCAAAATCTTTAGTAAATAGACCCAAAGTTTTGTTTCACCACAACAACGCAAGACCTCATACCGCAAGGCAAACACTAGGCAAGCTGAACGAACTCGGATGGGAGCTAATGTCGCATCCACCATACTCTCCGGATATTGCACCTTGTGATTATCACCTTTTCCGTGGACTTCAATCCCATATGAGTAACAAGAAGTACTCCTCTAAAGAAGCTATATATAAAAAGGGATATCGAGGCGTATTTTGGCTCCAAGGACAAACAATGTTTTGAGCAGGGAATTAAAAATTTGTCTAAACGTTGGGAAGACATTGTAAATAATGAAGAAAAATATATTACTGATTAATAAATACTTTAAACATCTTTTTTATTAATTTTAAAACTAGCTTTAAAAAACGCACGGACTTATGGA
>JAYXIM010017218.1:0-13632 GCA_037575425.1 Anastrepha fraterculus
CAAGCGGAGAAAGACGGCGGCTGAAAGCAGCACACCTCCCTGCCCTGCGGTTGCCGCCAATGACCGAGCCACGACCCCCCAAGGTACGAGCTCGGTCTTGGCGCCAGTCAATGTGGCGGGAAAAGGTTCTGCTGAGCCACGTCTCTATCGGCGCCTCGACAAAAAGTCCAGCACAGCTGTCTGCCCGGCGAAATCTTCGTCAGTGGAGGATCGGGAGCTGGACCTTCGCCCAAGCACATCCAAGGGTGCGGCCAAGCCATCCTATAGCGAGAAGGCTGCTGGCCCACGACCTGTGGCTGTGATTGGAAAACAGGGGCCCGACCATCAGCTGACGGATGCAGAAATCAAATACTGCAAAAGCCAGTTGATGCGTCGGGTTATTGCCTCCGGTCCGGAAGCCAACGCGAAGGGCTATGAGACAAAGGACGGCACCATAAAGGTGACGTGCGCGTCTCTGGCCAACTTCAAGTGGATCAGGACCGCGGTCAATAACGTGCCCCCCATGGGGACCACTCGCTTCGCAGTCTACAGCGAGGAGAGTGTACCCCTCAGGAAGGCCATCTGCTGGATTCCGGATCCAGACCTGTCTACGGCGGATGTCCTATCCTGTCTACGTGCCCAGAATCCGGGCATCAACACGAGGCTTTGGCGAGTCGTCTCGTACACCAAGAGTAAAAACCGGGACGGGAAGGAAGGTGCTACTCTTGTGGTGCGAGTGGACGAGGCCAGTGTTGATGTCATGGGCTTACGGTACGGGAACCGTCTGAGTCTCTTCCTTGGGACGGCCAGCTTTCATGTCTTTCCCAAATGATTGACTCGGACGACTCCTGTAGCTATCGTCCCTTGACGGTGACGCAAATTAACTTGCAGCATTCCAAAGCCGCTACTGCACTACTAAGTAGAAGGCTTTCCCAGCTGCACACATTACCCCACATAACAGCAGTGCAAGAGCCCTGGGTCTTTAGGGGCCGTCTCTGTGGCTTAAGTGCGCTGAAAGGGGCCACGTTACTATATGACAGGAGTTCTAGCAGACCTAGGACCGGTCTTATAGTATCATCCCATCTCACTGTGACGGGTCTTGAGCAATTCTGTTGCCAAGACCTGGTAGCGGCTGAGGTGTGTTATAGAGGTAGACGCGGATGGTCGAAGTTTGTGATTGCATCTGCTTACTTTCCTTACGATGCTCTGGAAGGGCCACCACCCGGGAAGGCCACTAGTCTCGTGAGGTTCTGTGAGCGGCGCAGTCTGGGCCTCATCCTATGTTGCGATGCTAATGCCCAGCATACAATCTGGGGCAGCAGCAAGTGCAATGGACGGGGCTCTCGACTATTCGAATTTATCGCGTCCTCCTGCCTAGACATACAAAACAAGGGCTCACAGCCAACGTTTGTAACGTCTAGAAGACAGGAGGTGATTGATCTAACCCTATCAAACTCAAAACTTGGGTGGTCAATCAAGAACTGGAGAGTCCTTGCCGAAGATTCGTGCTCGGACCACAGGTACATTGAGTTTCAGTGTGGCGAGGAGGCACAAATGCCATTGCCCTCTAGAAACCCAAGAAAAACAGACTGGCAGAAGTTTAGGGAGGCGTTGCGGGAACTTGACGTTGCGCCACCAAGACTTCGAAAAGAACAGGCCATTGAGGCGGCTGTTGAAGAAACTCAACGCTGCCCTAACCGACTGTTTTGAGTCAGCCTGTCCAACTCGACCTCTCCCGAGCCGGACTCCCGTTCCTTGGTGGAACCAAGAGCTCCAGATGTTGAGGCGTGAGTCGAGAAAACTTCTAAACCGGGCCCTCAAGACTAACCTTGCAGAGGACTGGGAGCGATACCGTGATGTTCAGAAGAACTACAAGAGGCTTATTCGGGAATCGAAAAAAGCCTCATATAGGGAATTCTGCAGCGGTATTGAATCTCTGAGTGACACGGCGAAGTTGGTTAGGATCCTGAAAAGGGACCCAACGGCAAAGCTGGGGTCACTTAGGAAATCTGATGGCTCCTTCACGGAGCGGAAAAGTGAGACACTCAGCTTGCTGATGGAGTCTCACTTTCCTGGTAATCAGATAAGCATCAGCCGGCAACAGCCCTTATTGACAGAGGCAGTTGTCAGAGCTGCTACACCTTCTCGGCATGACTGGTTCGTTGCCAGATCTGTGGTGAATGTGGCCGCCATTCGATTTGCCATCAAATCTTTTGGCGACTACAAGTCCCCCGGACCAGATGGCATATTTCCTGCCATGCTGAAGGAGGGTGCAGAGTTCGTGACAGCAGCCCTGAAGAAAATCTTCTCGGCATGCCTGGCACTGGCTTACATACCACGCTCTTGGAGGATGGTGAGGGTCGCTTTCATCCCAAAGGTTGGAAAAGACGACTACACCAGCCCCAAAAGCTTTAGACCAATCAGCATGACCTCATTCATGCTGAAAAGTCTCGAACGACTAGTGGAACTGCGCATACGTCAGAAGTCGCTGAAGGCTCACCCTCTGTCTCTATTTCAGCATGCCTATCAGAGTGGAAAATCCTGCGAGTCGGCACTGCAAAATCTTGTTGCTAGGATAGAGCTGGCCATCGACAGGAGGGACTATGCTATGGGTATCTTTTTAGACATAGAGGGGGCGTTTGATAATGCCACTTTTGACAGTATGTGTAACTCTGCTAGTAGGCACGGCGTAGACCGGGTGCTAGTAAATTGGATTCGTTCGATGCTGGCCCAAAGAATCGTTTCGGTGCGAGCAGAGGAAGATCTGCTGGTGTCATCTGGGGTTAACAGAGGCTGCCCCCAAGGCGGTGTGCTGTCTCCGTTGCTCTGGTGCATGGTAATCGATCCTCTACTCACCACCTTAAACGATTCGGGAGTCTACGCACAAGCATATGCGGACGACGTTGCTTGTTTGGTAACAGGCTCTTCGCTTATGAACATCTGCAGGAAAGTGCAGAAAACTCTGGATCGGATTGACACTTGGTGCTGTGCGAACGGGCTGTCGGCAAATCCCGCCAAGACTGGTATTGTCCTCTTTACCAGAAGGAGGAAGCTTGACGGAATCGTTCTGCCAAAGCTAAAAGGAGTCACAATCCAGCTATCCAAGGAAATTAAATATCTAGGAGTAATCCTCGATAGTAAGCTCCTATGGAAATCACACGTTGAGACAAAGGCATCCAAAGCGCTGACAGCTTTCTGGCAGTGCAAAGGTGTCTTTGGGAAAACGTGGGGTCTCTCTCCTAGCAAGGTCCTATGGATCTACACAGCTATGATAAGACCCATTATCACCTATGCATCAGTGGTCTGGATGAGTAGACTATCCCTAGTGGGAGTCAGGAGGACCTTATCGAGACTACAACGCACTGTGGCCATCTGTTGCACCGGAGCTTTTCCGACCACTTCAGGCCCGGCACTAGATGCTCTGATTGGTTTACCACCACTTGATGCTTTCATCCGAGGAGAGGCCCTGAAGGCCATCTGCAGACTGAAACACAGTGGGAACTGGTACGGCCCTTGTCCGGCATTGGAACACAGAGAAGGTATGGACATCGATCCAACGATTCTCTCCATGCCCCTTGACTCAATGCCATCAAGAGTCGTACTTGAAAAGAGATACAGTGTAGTGCTACCAGAGGCTCAGTTGTGGGAAGACTCAGAAAATGAGCCCGGTAAACACTGTTTTCGCATTTTTACGGATGGCTCCAGGACCGAGCATGGCTCCGGCTCTGGGGTCTACGTGGAATCCAGCGGGACAAAACTGCACTTTGCTCTTGGAATGCATGCATCTGTGTTTCAAGCGGAGGTGTATGCAGTTCAAGAAGCGATGAACTTTGTTGTGGAAAAACGATGGAGAGGCAGATCTATATGTGTCTGCAGCGACAGCCAAGCTGCGCTTATGGCCTTAGATAGCCCTCAAACCACATCAGGGGTAGTGAAGTCCTGTAAATCCAGGCTGAACTATGTCGGCAGACATAACAGCCTGATGCTAACATGGGTCCCGGGACACGTGGGTATCGCGGGTAACGAGACCTCTGACTCCTTAGCTAAGATGGGCTCTGAAGCCAACTTCTTTGGCCCAGAGCCCGCTTTGCCACTCCCCTCTGCGGCCATCACGGCCACGGTTAGCAAATGGGTAACTACTACCCACAAGCGAGCTTGGCAGGCTGAGAGAGGCTGCAGATGGACAAAACTGATGTTACCTGTCATGTCCGATCGACTGTCGCAAACCCTTCTGTCATTAGGCAGAGGGGAGTGCAGACGGCTGGTTGGACTAATGACGGGCCACTTTCTGTGGGCAAAGCACATGGAAAGGTTGGGCATCTCAGACAGTGTACTCTGCCCAGCTTGTGAAGAGGAGGATGAGACGGCGGATCACTTCCTGTGTGTCTGCCCCGCCTTCGCCCGAATCAGGTTTGAGGTCTTTGGCACTGATGTGTTAAGAAGCGACCATCTTGGCTCCTTGGCACCACAAGATCTACTCAGATTTCTTCGGAGATCGGGTATATTTAAAGAAAATTAAAAGGGAATCCAAGTGTAGTACAATGGACTCAATTAATGTCTGAGTGCTGCACTTGCTAGTTGTCCCGACAAAAAAAAAAAAAAAAAAAAAAAAAAAAAAATGTGGGAAGTTCATATTGCGAGTCTCATCGAAAATCTTGAAAAATAAAGTTAAAACTGTTTTTGAATGGAAAGTTGTACCCTCAAACCAAATTAAACGTGATATTGAATTTTGATCTGACTTATGTTTTCAAAATTTTAAATATATATGCCATTCAACGCTTTTCTGCCTAAGCCTACTTTTATGTACCCTACCTATGAATCGAGTATCATGGCATTAATGCGTACCATTTGTCTAGTGGAGACCAGGATATTTAAATGGACACGCAAGACTGAATTCACAATGTCTGATTTTCAAAAATATTTTCTATTATAATCAGCAATTAAAGAAGCCATTTGACTATGTAATGTTATCAATTCTAATAAACGATATTGAAATATGATGAAATGGGTCGCTTTAATGGAATTTTCTCCTATTTAAGGCAATGTCAACTCATGAATAAAGTACAGCGATTCAGCTAGCCAATACCTCGGTATTACTTCTACATTTTCTATGGAAAAGAAAATTAATTTTATTTATTTATTTATTCAAATAATTTGTTTATTCAAAAAAATATAGTATTTCTTGCAGACTATGAAAAACAGATTTATTCAAAAAAAAGAAAATCAAAAATAAATAGTTTCATTCTAATGAGTGAAAGAAAAGGTAACATTTCTTATAATTTACAGAGAAGGAATTTTAGATAATACTAAGAATTCAGTTCAACAATTCATTTAGTAACATTTTGGTCATTTTGTTGTGCTATCAAATTAAATCAACCTCTATTTGGATTTAAAGAGCGCGTCAACGTAATTCGATACTTTTTCATTCCTTCTGTCATCTTAACTCATACACGCACATATCTATTAAACACATGGCTTAATATTACTGGCTAATGGATACATTTATTTCTATAACAAAAAGGGTATCCTTTGTTATTTAATTATTGTTTGTTTCAACTTTTTTTGTTTGCCAATCTGTCGTCGCTCAGCTTTTATTAATTTCTATGTGCACCCATGTGAAGGGTCATTCAAGTTTGAGTTTCTCTTTGCTTTGATAGTTGCCACAGTTCAAAGGAATCTTCGTTGGGTGTTTCAAGTAGACAACCTACAATTTGTTAAAATGACTACGAGAACAAATAGAGGTAGAGTTAGAATTGGAGAACTAAATATATGCAATTCTGGCTTCGTCGATTCCGTTCAGGCATTTTTGATGTTAAAAACAAAAATTCGATAAAATCACAGAAAAATAAATACAAATAACGAATATATTAACACAATTTTTTTCTTGATATGTTTAGATTGAATTCAAAAAAAGAAATTTCAACTTGAACGACCCTGTAAATATCTTATAAGCACACATGGCTTAATATTATTGGTTAATGGGTGTATTTATTTTTGGATGTACTCGTGTAATAAAAAGGATATCTTTTGTGCTGGCATTTAATCATTGTTTGCCTAAACTTTTTTCTTTGCAAGATATCAAAAGCTAATCTGTTGTCTCACAAGTTTTATTAATTTCGATGAGCACACATAGAGGATGGCAGTATTAGTGATAGGTTTTGGTACAAATATTTCGGGATTTGACCGAAATGTATTACCGAATTTTCGGGACTTGTTCTGGAATACAAATTTTTGAAGTTCTTCATTTAAAAAAGTTCGATAACAAGAATTGTACAAGGTGGCGAAAAATTAATAACAGAATTTTTTTTAAGCATTTTTTGAATAAAAATTAAAAAATACGATAAACAAAGTTTGAGTGATACAAGAAATGTTAAAATTAATTTACAATTTTTGCTTTGCTGCTCAAATTGCTTAAAAGCGCCAAAAATTCCAATTATCATTCGAGCCGTTGAGCACTAAATGAAATTAAATAATAATGAATGTATCGTTCTACTCTATGTACGGCTAGCTAAAGCTCTAGTTTCTAAGGCTGATAATGTAATTACTCTAGACTTAAACGTAACCTAACAACTTTAACAGCAACCTGCGAAATGGGAAATATGTATACCTAAATTAGTATTAGTAATTGCCTTAGGAAACTTAGAGAGCTGTTGATTTTAGATGCCTGAGTTACGTAGATAGTTAGCCAAGTTGCTTAACTAAGACAATACTCGGTGGCTTTAAGGTAAATTTTAATATCTGCAGCTGATTTCCATCTCCCATTTGCATCTTTTCACGAATGTAACTAGTCCCTCCAGTGAGACATTTCGCAAATTTCTCAGGTCTTCAAAGAAATAATCGCCAAGCTATTTGGCACGGCTGCTTCGAAATGTAGGACATTCACAGAGGAAATCAATTTCTTCTACACCTTTCTAGTGGCTAGGGTGCCAATAGCGCAGTGACCCGTCATAAAACCTGTAAGGACGCTGGTAGTTGACCTGTTGAATCCAAACATTTGTCATCATTTTGTTCTTTTAAGATTTAGTTTTGCTCAGAGCGCTTTGGAGGCCCTGCAGTTAGTAGTCTGAGTCAATGGCAGTGTACCGTTCATTGAGAAGAATGCTTATGTCCACTCCAGAGTGGTCAGGAACCCTACAAAGTGTGTTGTTGGTTAAACGAGAGCGATCTCCTGCATTCTTTAACATATCTTGGATTGATGCACATTGAGGCCAGTCCCGTGATTGCTGGTTGAATATTAACATAAATGGTAAGGTTTGCCGAAGGTCAGTAGCGTAGTTCTATAGCGTAGTTCTCAGCTTGAAGACGCTACGTCAGTGTGGGAGTCTAAAGCAGCAATTTAAGGAGAATTGTTCCGAGTACACTCCCGATCCAGTGCCACTGTCCATACTTGAGCCGTTAGTATAAATATGGTGACCACTATCATCTGATATAACTCTGGTCTGCCAATCATTTCTGTCGGGTATTCTTATTTCATAGCATTTTTTCAAATCTATCTAGAGAACCAGATAGTCTGTTTTCAATGCGTCTTGCAAGTATTCCACAGATAGCAGAACTGATGCATGACCGTGCGTGTTTTCTTTTAGCATGCCTGCTGCTTTGCCCTTGGAGCCGATTTAGCCGATATCTCTTTAACATATATACCAATGCGTGGAATTTGTAGGATCACTTCCAGCCCTGCCTGAGGCGTTGATCGGAGCGCGCCTGTTATTCTTACACAAGCTAATCGTTTTGGAGATGGAAAGCGGTAGAGAATCCACCTTCCATATGATTAATTTCATTTTAACTCAATAACAATTGTATGTCGTGAGATCTTTAAAAACTAGATATGCAGTACGTTGTGAAATCATTAGTCCCATGCTGACTATGTACGATATGTTTACCATTATAATATGTGTATCTTTTAAAGGTATTGTTTAGCTCAGGGAGAGCAGGAGGCTAGGTTTGTAGTTACGATTGGGTTACTAGATGTAGGAATTACTTTTTTGATATCAATCAAAATGAGAAGAAAGTCGTATAAAAAAATTCCATGCTCTTATTTTAAGTTTTTTTATCAGTGCCATTATCATATCAGTTTGAGCCATTTTTGGTTTCGAACAAACGTTGCGGATTAATTAAAAAGTGACATTTTGGTTGGCCACCCTGGTGAGTATTGGTAGTCCTAAGATTAGGGGCAAGTCTTTAAATCCTGATCTAAAATTAATCATTAATCAGGAATTTAATACAATAAATAAACTCGGGATTCATTTTAACTAAAGTCGAGATTTTCGAAACTGTAATAAATTCGCGGGACTTGTATCTCTACTACAACTGCCTGTGCTCATCAAATGCAACGCTCACTTCTCATTTTAATCGATAATAATAAACTTTTACTAACTCACTAAAATTCAAGTTCAGTGGCCTTTGATTTCGAAGGCAGCTGTGTAAATATGCGACAGCAGCGACGTTAATGCAATATTACAAGGATTTTCCATTAGTTGGTTATTTCGTTTAATGAGTACCATAAACTAAATTATTTGTTGAAAATCGTATAAAAATCCAATTAGTTGGGGAGAGAGAGGTGGAAAATCAGTTAGATAAAGTTAGGGTGTATTTGAAAAAGCGCGGCGATATCTAATACCAGCATCTGATGGAGGGGTCAGGGCATAGGCAGTCTAAGTAGTTTAACTTTCTCTCCAGAAAGGTATAAAATAGGCTAGGACTTGCGAACTCTCACTGAATACAAAAAATCGTCCTATAGTTTTTGTGGAAGTTTCAGGAAATTGGTATTAGCTTTTGGAGTTTTTGCGAACTGAATGATTAAACTCTAGATTACATTTTATACAAATGTATAACTCTCACCAGATGATGCCTTCTACATCTAGGGGGTGTGACTCTAAATCTATTAATGGCATGTTTTACTCCCAGACGTTGTACTCAAATTCATCAAAAGCCTCCAATTATAGCCCCGCGGTCAAGCATGATAGACCAGATTAGAGGTGACAGCGCATTAAGGCTCGAAAAAATTATAAGTGAAGTAAAGTTAGAAAAAGTAATTCCGTATGCACCATTTTTTTCTTTTTTTAATTTTTTATCTGGGGCTTAAACGACTAAATCAATCGTGTTTTTTTTTATTCATAAGCATTTCTGATAAGCAAATGTGGACCACATTCCTACAGATTAACCCTAAGATTTCTGCCTAAAGAATGTTTTTTTGAAATAGTTTAGGAACAATTTGTATGAAAATGATAAACCTTCTTCCCCAATTTAGTCTGATAAGTGTCCGTCATTATTATTATGAAGAAAATAAGTTCATTTTTGTTTTTTTTGACATGATAAGTCTTATAATTCGATTTAGCCGGCTGCACGCACGAAAAAATGTGTCGTTACCTTGCTCATTCGTCGTTACCTTGCTCATTCGTCGTTACCGTGCTCATTGTCGTTACCTTGAATGAACTGCAAGCGAAAGCTCGGAACGAACGACAAAGCAAACAAAGTAAACGAATGGCAACGTTCGACATCTGGCTCTGTCCTACTTGAGTGAGCATATATATGTATGTATATGTATGTATATGCGCATTTGTATATAAATTCACATACTTGTATTTGCATATGCCTTCTTCCTGTGTGCATGGTAATGAACCATTTCTCTGTTGAGAATAGGACGATGATAGAAAAAGAAGGAAATGAAAGGGAGTGTTTCGAGTGTAAAGTGTCTTGAAAAAGGCAAATCGATGATGGTGCCTCTTAGTGTTGTTGTCTTATTAACGTCTGATGCACAATAGAAATTGAACATATCTTTCATGAATTTGATAAATGTTTCGTCATTTTTCACGTTTGTGTAAATGTAACTTGACCTATTCCATTGCAATTCCATTTACCTCCTCCTCTATATCCATACAAAATATCTATCAAACAAATAAAATAAAAATTTTGTTTTGAAAATTGCAACCCTTACATCAGTATTTTCTTATGACGTTGTCACGTTAAACTATCGTCAGTAAACCGACTTTACAGACAACCTCTTTTTTTATATTTAATGGAGTCAAATTTGGAAACGTTCTGTGACCAGTCCTAAGAACTTCTGACACATTTGCCAGCGATCGGGTGGTTCGACATTATCTCTGAGCTCTCATTGTTTTTTTGCTTGCAAGCATGAGCTTTTTTAAAATATTTTTTTTTTGTTAAATAATTTTGTTAAAAAATTTTGTAAAAAATTTTTTTTAGCATTTTTGAGATGTATTTAAATTTGAAAATATTTAAAACACAGTTTTTTCATATTTATAGAAAAAAATGCTTTTAAAATTTTTTTTTATTTTATGTTAAAAAATTAAAAAAAAAAATATTTTGTTCATTTTGTCTTGTCATTTGTAAAAAATTCACTTCCTCAGATTTTTTTCTTATTTGCTTCATTAATAGCTAAGACTATATTCAGTAATAATCAGGCAACGCATAGAGTGCTAACAACTTTATTTTACGGTCGTAGTAAGTACCTCTCTTTAATATTATAACAGCCACAGATATCAGTCGTCAATCGCCTTTTACTGCCTCGCCACCTCTGAAGCAAAAAAGCTCAATGAGGGGTTTCGACCAACATTGGTCCATAAATTAACTTTGTGAACAAGCAGTGATGTTTTGTGAAAGATGTGAAGATTATCGGTGTTGAAAGAGCTACAATATTGATTGCTGTTGAAGAAAAACTCGGCTCAATTTCTTCAATCTGAAGGATTTTCCGTAGGCCACGCTACTCGGTGTGCCTCTTTGCAATGATCTTTGTATCAACTGCATTTTGTACGGAAATATGTGAAGATCTCTTGCTTTAAAATCCTCCTGAAAATGGTTCTATTGATGCCTATTTTTTGTACTCTGCGTAGGAAATTTGCCTATTTGGCTACACTTTTGCTGACAGCTGTAATATTTTCATTGAAGCGACATCAAGGTGCTTTCGTATTATATAGTGGAATTATTTCTATATCCATGTGCTCGAAAATTGGGACTAACTGATGAATTGCTTCGCCGTTGACTGTAGTATGTTGGCGTAATTTGGTACAATAGGCAGGTTGAGTTATCAAAAGCTGATTGATTATTTAAATGTTTTTGTTTTTTTTTCACTCTTCCATCGTACACCGTTCTGGGCTGTTGTTTTTGTGCCGTCCCAAGTGATGCCGGCATCTGCTAGTTCGCGCATTATCGATCTTTGCCAAGTGATCTTTGGCTGACCGCGATCTTGGCTCCCTTGCAACTTCCAGTCCAGTGCCATTCTCGTGATGCTATCAGGTGGTTTTCTAAGCGTCATGACCTATCCATCGCCATTTTATGCGTTTGAGTTGCCTAAGGATGGGTTCCTCATTTGTTGACCTCCACAACGCGTCATTGTTAATGGTGTGCGGCTAGAATATTCTACAGACGAAGCGGAGGCATTTGTTGATGAAAGATTATAGCGTCTGTGTGATGCTGTTGGAGACCAGCCATGTTTAACTTCCGTACAACAATACTGACTTCACTAAATGATGAGCTAAATATTCGCAGTTTAGTGCGTTATTGAATGTAAAACGACAATATTTCGCTGTTTCGCTTAGGACGTCGATATTTAGCTGAAATTTTACTGAACCAAAATTTAAAAAAAATTATGAAATGATGTCACTGATTGGTTGAGAATTTTCCAATTTGTTCAATAGTTTCTTTGCCCAAATTAGACTGTGTATCCTATGCAAGTCAAAACTTTTCAAGTGCGCTTTAGTGTTTCCAGATGCACTGTATTTATTAGAGGAAATTTACATTAGAGCCAGCAAAATAGTAAAATCCAGAAAATATACGCTGTAATATAATACAAACCAGAAAATTTTGAAACCAGAAAATTTTGCTATTTACATTTCCAAAAATAACACGCATTAATTTTCAAACACTTTGAATTTATGGGAGCTTCGGCGCCTTCATAGAATTTAATCTCTATCATTACTTATAATTACTTTTTTTCCTATTTTCTATTTCTATTTTTTTTTTTTTTTTTTGTTTTTTTTTGTTTTTCTTTGTTCAATTTTAAATTGAAAATGTTTTCCATTGCACATTGCGGTGGCAGTAAATTAATTTTAATAACAGCAATTGGTGAAATTTCGTGTTTGTACACATGAGAATGTCTGTCTGTGCCAAAACAAATCATTCTATTGACCTAGAAGGGCAGCAGCAACAACAAAAATGCAGACATACAAATATAAAAATATACAACATGACGTATATAAAAAAAAAAGTATATATGTATGCATGAAAATGTGCGTATGTGCGTGCCCCACACACACGCGCCGTCATATTAATATTGGTGTGAAAGGGCAAATCATAGGACTCAAGCACGCAAGGCCAAGTACAAGCCTTCTATTTTGTGCACGCACGCTTACAACAACAACAACAGCAACAAGAATAGTAGTAACAAAAAACCTAAGCTAGTCGGTGGGTGGGTGGTTGAAAGGGGGGGCAAGAGTAGTGACATCGTCATTAGTTCTGACGCCGGCGGCTGCATTCGACATCACCGCCGAAATGAACTGCGGCATTGCAGTGGCACGTTTTCAAAATTTATCGACGCCACAAACAGCCGTCGGCGGCTTGATGGCGGGCGCTGGAGAAGGTGTAATGAATGAATAGATGTGTGTAGAAAATTTCAAATTACAATGGTGTTTATTTGCCGTCATTTTGCAGGCATGTGTGCGTGAAGTATATAAATTACTTCAATGTTTACATTTAAGTGCACATATAAATTAGTGTAAGTGTGCGTGCGTGTGCGTGAGTGTACTAGCTGCAAAAATTTAATGAGCGCAGCTGGCACATTCAGTCGGCGAATATTCATTACGCCAGCTAATTGCGCCGAAAAATTTAGTTGTCCATACTTGCATATAGACAATTAGACAGTTACTTTGTTTTTTTTCTATGAATACTGGCCCATGGTCTTGCGGGAAGAAGGGTTGATATAATAAATTTAAAAATAAGAGATGCCTGTCTGTATAAAATAAATTCTAGTAATAAACCATTATTTGGCATACAAATCGCTCATTTGCTGGAAGAAGGTCATAACTCCCGAAATCTAAAATTCGAGCAAAACAGCTTCAAAGTTCTACAAAAGTTCTAATTATTTGCAAATAAAAAAATTCTGAAATAAATATAATAATAAAAAATAAAAAAAATTAAAAATAATCGAATAGCTTGGGAAAGGAAATAAAAAATTCGAAATTCAATATTAAAACAGAAAAAAGTTTGAAAAATAACTCGATTAAAATTATATTAAATATATTAAAAAATTTCGAAAATTTTTAGCACTTCAAAGAAAATTAAAATGCGAATTTGCCACTAACAGTGCCAATTATTTACAAATAAAGTACGTGAAAAAATTATTACTTAAAAATAATGAAAAGATACGCGGAAAAACATTAAACTTAATTCGAAATTAACAAAGAAGTAACAGAAGATTGATTGAATTTTTATTTTTAATTTGGAAGGCTTAAAAGCAAAGGAAATTTATAACGAATGTTGAAAGTGAATAAGAACTTTTCGCCATCAATTCATTTTGAAGAAAAATGGGTTGCTGAACTTAAACGTGGTCGTACAACCTTTGATAGCATCACGAGAATGGCATTGGACTCGAACTCGCAAAGGAGCAGATGTCGCGGTCGACCAGAAACACTTGGAGGA